>JAMKCH010050860.1:0-21087 GCA_023653785.1 Ophioderma brevispina
AAATTGTGGATCCACATTTAAACTTAAGCCTGTTACATATGCAGAGCAAACAATGCTTCTAACATCCCACTCATGTTTGTACACCACAAATCAGGCTCTTCACCCTGTCCCTGGTTATAAAAGGTTTGTCCTTGTCAGTGATCAAAGTGAGATGTGGTGCAGTTGCAAGGGTACTGGTCAAGGAAAGCTAACATTTTAGTGGTGGTTTTATTTTCACACATTTTGTTAGAGAAATATGTGCCCTAAAAATAAACCTCAAAATATGTTAACTTAATTTCTTAGTATTTACTCTATTAGTGACAGCAACCATAAATTTAACACCATGCAAAAAAAAAGTCAGTGATACTTGAAACCGCGACATTTGTACAACAAAACTTAAATTGGCTTTAATTAGTACAGTACATGTGCAAAATAGAATCTAGGCTGGCCAATGGAGTAGGTCATAGTCACAACTATGATAACCTCCTTGGCCTGGCTTATTCAGGTAAAGTATTTAACTCCATGTGAGGGAGTGAATGTACGTTAATGCAGAGAAGAGTAAGGAAGAGGGAGATGTATCGCCAGGCACTTCAAAGACTATTATGTGTGCGACCGCGGGAGTTCCACTATTGAATTTTTCAAAGTACCCAATTAGGACATTAAGTCACAAAGTCCCGCGGAAGCTTAGATCGATTGGTCAGAGGTCGTGCACGGCGCCTGGCCACATAATAGGTTTTCCAAATGGAAACAACAAAACCCCACAGCACGGAACGTCATTCGAAGTATGTAGTTTTCACGTTCCACTGGAAAATATGGGGGAAAATAAGACACGCTCTACCAAGAATATATGCCGATTTTGTTGATGAAGATTTATCATAAATTCATGAGGCGATATTAGAGACAAAAGAATCGGCAGAAGTGAATTGTTATTGAAACGTGTTTAAAAGGCCCCGCGAAACCGGCACGCGGGTGTTACGATCAAATTTGACGGGGACTGCCGGGGCCACTGTGGAGAACTGCCCGTCGCGCCAGCGGCTGCGTCCTGATGAAAAGTGATTCCATTTCGAAGTATCCAAATTCAAATCTTTATTACCAAATATACCGTATGTCACTTTGTATCAAAGACCCCATCAATAACTTCTGGGGTTGGTATGCATGATTGGGGGATCAATTTTTCACTTGAAGTTGACACATTGGAATACGATTAGTTTCACGCGTGTGAAAAGGCATGAAAAAAGTAAACCACACAAAAAAATGGAATTGGAGAATGTGCCTTTATAAGTTCTAGCGACGAACTCAATGGTGTAAATAGCGGTAAATCTTAAATTAACTGTTTAGGACTTGTAATAAAAATAGGGCAGGAAATATGGAGTTTAGACTATTAGACCAAGTATAAGAAAAATAAACACCAAGATCACTTCGTGCCCAGGACAAACTTTTCTAATGGTATTATTACAATTTTTATGTTACATGCAGCTGCATAATGCATTTCATAATAGCCCGTATTAGAGATATATATAATTTCCCCATACTTGATAATCCTCATAATCTAGAGCTAAATTCACAACCTTTACCCTGCTAATATTGGCCTCAGAACAATGCCCCGGAAATACCACGTAGCCTACTACATTGCCGAGATGAGCCTAAAAGCTCCTAAACTTGAATCCGGGGCTCAAATTGTGTAAGCGCATGCAGACAAGATACCGAAAAAGCAAAAATCAAATAGCGAACGAGTGCCAATTTCAACTCAACTACAAAAATTTTGTCGCTTCTTGTCACCGAAAGGGTCACTGAATTTGGATAAAGTTGCACCATTAGCCTTCGTATTCCACGTGTTCCCTTCACAGGAAATGATCGGAAATGAGAATGGTCGAAAAAAAAACAGGACTTATCTCCTCGAATTCGTCAAATTATGACCTTACAAAATTGCCCTATGAAATTCACTATTCAAACGTTCATAAAGTATAACCGAAAATCGGCCGATTTTGATGGGAGTTTTCAATGGAAATATTCCTCTCTTTTGGAGTAAAAAAAATCGCTTCGAAGAACACGTAAATACGACTGTATGCAAACCCGGAAGTACGGGTAAAACGCTTGTTAGAAAATAACTTCTAAAAACCTATGTTGACACATGTACACGCTCTGTTATTTCCTCAGTAATGATACCATTGCGATCCGATCGAGTGTGGATGCGGTCGCCACAGATCCCGGGAAAGCCCTTCAAACAAAAAGTGGATTGTTAAAGTGCGTAATTGTACAATAGGTATTGAAGGATAAAACAAGTTATCTTGCGGAGTCTCGAAGCGATACACCCAAAGAGGTTCTATATAGATAAGAGAGGACAAAACGTTACGTATCTTTAGAAATTCACAGTCTCGCATGTTTTGCCGACAAAGAAAACCTAGAGTAACAACCAATAGAAAGCAAATGGCGTGCCTCGCTTCTTCCACATAATGTGGGTGCCGCTTTGCTTACACTAATCGGTAGTGAACAAATTAATATATTGTGTTAGAGGTCGGCCAGTGTAATAATAGTGTACCTGGATCAATGTGCTCAGATACTCTTTTTTCTATTAAGCCAATGCGCGCTTACGGTGAAAGATGTATTCAATTGAGGCGTTTATTTTAAATCAAGACGACGAGGTGTCATTTCATTCGTTGTGTGGCATGGGTAGGACAAAAATTAACCACCATAGAACCCACAGCCAACAACTGATATTTTGGCGGATTGTTGGATCAATTGACATTATGGGTGTATACAAGCACCCAAATGAGAATATCCGTGTGAATATTAAAAATGTCAGCGCCCAGCACGGACGATGGTTTTGAATGCGTTTTCACCCCCTTGGATACACCTCCTCTTCTTACATCTTCTTGGTTAATGTAATCTTTCAAAATACCTAATGCATTTATAGTCAGTTGAAACATGAAATTGGATTGCACATGTAGAGAGCATAATTGAAAAGAACAAGGGCATAATTAAGCTCACACAGAAAAACCTTGAAGTGGCAGTGTTGTGTAAGGTCTGGTCCTTTCAAGGTAATTGGCATTAGAAACAGCTTGACCAAACACATTTTTAATGAGTTTTTAAACAACACAGCATGAGACACCATTTCCAAATCAAGTAAATTTCCAGTACCAGTACTACTAGACATAACAGTTTCAAAGCAGTGACTTATAAAAGTGGGGTATTTTCTTGTAAATAATTAACATAAAAACAGAGTCGGGCATGAACTTGTAATTATTCATGTTATTTATTATCAAGGCGTGAAATAAGATACCTGGTGTGTTATTTGAACCCACTTTTGAAACACTTTCCAGACACAAAATAATACAATGGACCAAAACATAAGCAGAAAAAAAAAGAAAAATTTATACTAATTAAGTGGGACATATAAACTATTAGGAGTTTAAGTCTATAGGCAGGCGCATGCATTAACATACCAAACCATGCCGGGCATGTGCACACACACGCACACACACAGCCACACACACATACACTACAAAGCTTTTACTGTAGCTGAGAGCTGTAGGGAAACATCTCTGTGGGTCAATTTCAAAAAAAACACATTGCCCATGCCACACTCCGGTTTCTAAAGTTTGCCATGCAATTAGCTTGTTATTGCTACAACAGCTTCCACTCTACATAGGACAAACAGGATTATTGATTTGACCTGTCAGTCAATTTTGCAGAGTTAATAACTGGGCAATAGTTACACTTGGCTACAAATGGTTACATGTAACCACTTGATAGGATTAAACCAGGTATGGTTTCATAGTAGCCAAAACGGATACGTCACCGTTTGAAACGTTTGAGCTGTCTGTAATGTTTGCAATCCTTGTAGCCTGTTGTGCCTGGTAGCCAAAAGTGGTGATATGTAGCCGCGTTTCTATTCTCTAGTGAGACAATACAAACATAAACAAACAAAAGAGCAATGGGAAATAGTCACTTGAACAAGAAGGTTTGAGCTTGATTTGAATGACCAATTGAAGCAGCAGAACGGATGGTGTAAGGGATATTGTTCCAGCGTTTGGGTGCAGAACACTGCAAAAGCCGGGTCGCCATAAGAGCAGAATGAGCCGAATGAGCAGGATGCAATCTTTCAATTTTGTAATTCTTTATTATGTCAGGCAAGCTCGGTCTTCTTCAGTCAGAATGGCTCCCAAAACTCCGGTCTTTGACTTGGGATGAGATTTGGATTGCTTAGGTTTATCATGAATTCCAAGTGCCTTTCATCTGTCTTCATAAACCCATCCTAATTGACGATCAGACTTGCATTGCTTGAGCTACAATCAACAAAATCGGCGAGATAGACAAATATTTGGATACCCCTCCTTCTCAGATATTCTGCCACTGTCTTTACCAATATATGTAAGGTAAGGGGAGCAGTTGAACAGGTCGAATGGCAGAACTTCGACAAACTGGTAAGACTTGTTGTCGAATCTGAAGCGAAGCAGTCTTTGGTGAGGAGGAAAAACTGGACATGGAAGGTAGGCGGTCTTTTTATAATCCAATGTCGCGCGAACAGCCTTCTTCCACTCTTTGATGACAGCTGAACGGGTTGCCCTGAAATGTCTCGGACGAATATATTTGTTCAGAGGGCGTAGATTTATGATCGGTCTGAGGTCTCCGTTTTCTTCGGAGCCAGGAAAAAAAATCGAATAGAACCTTCATAGTCCTTTTATTGGGAGGATTGCATTCTTCTTAACAATTCCTTCAAGTCGTCTTTCTAAAATCCATAGCTTTAAGTCTCTTTGCATAGCGTGTGCAAAATCTGACTTTCATCGGCGGACGAGCGGTTAATACTTCCAAATGTAAACCCTATAGATTGTCTGTAGAACCCTAGTCTGAGGTTATCGGACCGCCACGCCGAAGGAATAGGCTTAGGACGCCCCCCCCACTGGCGTCATAGGCTAGGTGGAGTCAAATTGTACCTTCCTCCCCTTGCGCCACGTCTGGCGCCTCTACGTCTGGAGTAGGGAGAATAACTTCTGTACTGTCTAGAGCATCTATAGTTGGACTTGCTGTCTTTTCGAGTCGTAGCTCGATTCGAAGGAACCTCGGTTCCCTATGTTAGGCAGGGAGGAGAACTGGAGCAAAAGTCCTTCTGCCAGTAGCCAGAATCATAAGTCTGTATCTCTAAGGGTCTGATATATTGAATAACTTAGGTCGTGTTACCATTGGCCTTCTTGGTAGCTTGATCTGCAGCTTTAACTCGTTTTTCTTATGAGAGGCTAAAGTAGACCACTGTCCTCAAAAAGATCTTTACCTCTAGGAGCATTCAGAAGGAATTCTTTGGCTGTAAAGTTCAAAAGCGTCAACAGCATTCTGTCTTCTCAGAGCCACAAATTGGTAAGCAATTTAGTAAAAAGCCTCTGCAGGAAACGTGATGAAGTCTCTCTAGTATAAAGGCATTCTTTCAATTGCTTCCTTAGAACCAGCTCTTACATTAGGCTCCATAATCCGTTCATAAGGTTGGCTAAGAGACAAACAAGGCTCATTAGAAGTTCTCTACCTCACGAGCAATCTGCTTCACAGATGGGGGCGGGGGAAGATCAGCAATCCTGGCCCTCATTCAAGAGTCAACTCTATGGACGGTTCCTTTGTGGTTCTTGAAGCACCACCTTCAACACAGGGCTGGTGGGACATGGTCTTGGCTTGAAAAGGTCTTATCATCGGATTCATCTTATCCAGCATGGTCTAGGACAACCAAAAGGAACTGAGAAGAAGGGAAAGACTCAGGAATTCATCTGAGAAGGGGAGTCTCCTTCTGATAGTCAGTCCATATAGACTTCTGAATATTATCAATAGTCTGTCTTAGTCGGCTGTAACCGGAATGATAGGTTTCAACACATGCCCTGTACTATGCTTAGCCCAGCTAATCCAAGATCTGAAGATTTAGAATCTGAGGGAAGCAGAAATCCATTTTAATCCACGATGAACCAAAACAGCCGCCAAAAAGGGCGCAGCAATATTAGGAGATAGGTACTGTAGATCCTCAAAGTATCCGTCAAGAAGAGTCGACATCGGAATAAGGAGCTCCAAAATCTGGGAAATTTCTCTCAATTTCGTATCCTCAATCAAATCAGAATCTTTCCCAGCTATCACCAGTGCGCTCTTGACTGGAAGTGCATTGACTTTAGAATGGGCAATGTGCGGAGTAAGCTCATACTTCTGGGTGAAGTTAATTTACTGACTACACGGAAAAAGTCTTGTTGTCACATGTAGTAATCTGGTGTTATGATAATCGGTCTTGGCTTTAAAAAGAAGAGAGTTGTATTTATAGAGCTATGATCTTTGTAAGCCTCTTGGAATACTGTGAGCCCAGTCTGTGAAAGTCTACGCTCCAGCCGACGCCGTTCCTTCTTCTCAGCACGAAGAACATCTGTGTACCAAGTGCATGAGACGCAGAAATTTACAGATCGATTTTCGAGTGGAGCATGTTCATCAAGTTTCTGGATAAGATTTTATATATTCAATAACTGAGAGAATCCACACTCAGAATCTGGAGGCAAAAAAAGTGCAGATAGTAAATCAAGAGCGGAAGATGGTCTCTTTTGATGTTGCGAATCCGAGTCTGCATGGGTAAGGCCTACGGTGCAGGTCGTTGATTTTGATGAAGCAATTGACAGCGTAGCGGTCAGACGGCAAGTGACTATGAGTTGATATGGCTCACAAAATTGTCTGCTTCCAGCTTATTAGTAGATCCAGAGTGTTGAGTTCCGATGTGGTGGCGGCCAACAACTAGTTGTTTCAAGCCATACAGATCTAGAATATTGAGGAAGGATAGAGCCTTATACGGTCATCAGCAACGTCAACATTACCTTTAATCTCCAGTTAGGAGCAAATGGCCACTACCAACTGTTCAAAGTAGCAAGAATAGAGAGAATTCATCTATAACCATTGATGAGGTGAATTTATTTTCTTGTCAGACTTGAGTTTGTAGATTAGATTAAGTTGGAAGGAGGTAGAAGGGGATGAATGTTGACATTCATATATTCCAGGAGTTAAACTCCGCAGGTCTCGTTTATCCTTACACTGGAGACCATCCCTAACGAGAAGCTGTACCTCCTCCTCTTCTATATGCAATGAGATGATGAAGCTTATAATTAGTTAAAGTATTCTGGATATCGGCAATGGCACTGCATCATCTCTGCTAGTCGCCAGTCAGCCATGATTCGGTGATGGCAAAGATATCCAACTGATTTCTGATGAGAAAATCACACACATTCCCCTATTTTTTTTGCCTTGATAGACCTGGGCGTTCCATTAGCAAAGCGAACTTCATTTTGGTTATAGATTTCTTAACTCTATACTTGGAATAAGCTGCCATCATCTTTAGGACTTGATATATAGCAATGCGCCATCATCCATCTTAGATCTTTTACTCGGAGAACCATTAACAAGGTCATGTCATCTTACTAGAGGAGCGTTTTTGTCTAAGTTTTCGATCGCTGAGGAAAGTCCACTGCTTTTCTTCTCTACATAATCAGATCTGGGTCTTAAAGTCTTATGAGAATCTTCACTTTTCTTTAGCTTAAGCATCCTTCCGACATAGAAGTGGATCTTTGACGTGAATAAACTGCCCGAGGAGAACCGCTAGATCTTCTCTAGTCTGACTTCGAAGAAAATCTTGATGTCTTCTCTTACTACTTGTATGAGACTTTCTAGGCAGAGAGGAAAAAGCATTCTTACTTAGATGCTGTCCTTGTCCGGAGAACGCCGGCTACGAAGACTGGATTTCTCTCTGAAGAATACCTTTTATGTTCAGCATGTTCAGAATTCACACTTCTTTCCGGTGATTCGTCGTCTATGGTGCTACACTGGAAAACTTTACGTAGCGACTGCGACCCCTGGAAGACAGCGACTTCTAGAAGATACTAGGTTGGTCTTTATCCCTTCTGGTACCATATGAGTGTACGGAGGGAGAAGAACCTGTTCTGGATAACACGCGACGACATATCACTGGTTTGGTTGTTGTAAGTATTCTGGAGAACGATCCACAGAAAGATAGGTGACGACCCGACTGTTGACCCGATGGAGTACTGGTTTAATATCTCTAACTAAAGACCCCAATTGCGACCCTCGGAAGAATCGGCGGAGGAACGGTTGAAGTATTCACTCCCGGATAACTACATAGACGGCCCTAAGATTTACTCGAATTGACGGACGGGCGGACCGGAGACAACAGAAGTCTTGGAAGTAAGTGAGTCATATAATCCCTCTATCGTCATACACCTCTGCCTCAGCCACTTAACTTTCTGGAGCCAGAGGGGTAGAGCTCTGTCCCTCATCGCAAGAATATCTAACTCCACCATCACAGACAACGTGCTCATGTTCCTCTAAATTAAATCATGACCCTTCTGTATGTTATCGTTATAACGGCGGCCCTTGCAGAACGGATTGAGTTATAACTACGGACGGGATGGCACGCCGCCGAGAGAGTAGAGTTGACTTAAAATTAATCCGTTTTTTTTTCTCATTAATT
Source organism: Ophioderma brevispina (assembly GCA_023653785.1). Lineage (NCBI taxonomy): Eukaryota > Metazoa > Echinodermata > Ophiuroidea > Amphilepidida > Ophiodermatidae > Ophioderma > Ophioderma brevispina. The sequence goes on from JAMKCH010050860.1 coordinate 8,468, forward strand.
ACTCTATTCATCATCACGCAATGCCACTGATCCACTAGGAAATCTGCGTGTCTTACGATTACCATCTGTACCGTTATTCATAATCCATATCCGCATCAGAAGTTTAACAATTGCGCTGAGCCTCATTCACACCGCCACGGGAGTCGTCCTCAGTTCCTTATTAACTGTAACACCACACAGACGCCGGTGGACTGAGGTTTTTTACTTTTTCACACCCATTATAGGAAGTGCCCGACTGACTGCTCCGTATTGTTAATCATCACTGGATGAGGCAGGATTTCTTTCTGTTTTGAACTGTCAATAGAACCATGGCTGTATATCTTCCAACTTGTATTGAGGTGCACCGTTGGGCTACTCACCCAGTGATAATCTACCAATTCACCATGAATGGAAGGAGTGTATAGACGCCCAGTCTGAAATATCACTTAATCCACTCGGATTTCATCATCATGCCCTTTTCATCATTAACTGCTGGTGTGGCTGGATGAGTTTGCCCTACAAACTGTTTAATAGCCTGCAGCAACCGTGTTAATAACTCCTGGAAGCTAGAATCAAAGGTAGAACTGACTGCTCTTGAAGTAGTCTTGGTTGAATGTATGAGGTAGAAGCTTCACCGACGGATGACCCGGAGGGGAGCCCTGAACGGAGATGGTAAAGTCTTAGCCCTTGGCCTTCTTGTCCTCCTTCTTTCTTTCCATGTAATACGTCTATTTCATCAAAGAATTTCCGGATCTCCAATTCTGAACCACCCTTCGAGTATATTACAAGGTTCTCTCTCTTTGAACAACTTCTACATTTCACACACAGCTCATGCGGGTCCTTATCTGCGTTCGAAGGAACTCTTACATCCCTACATCTTTGAAGTGGCTCTGTTGAACTAGGTGGGTTCATCATGCGGCCACATCAAAAGAATGACATACTTGTAACGGTTGTTAGATTCGATAAGGTAACCCGCGTGAGAATCGGGAGTTCCAAAAGGGTAGACAGAATAGGCCAAGGAGACAAGACGAACGGAAGAAGACCACAGGTCACCCCCCCACCAAATGTAAGAAAATTTTGAGATTCATCGGACGAGATGGAAGATACTGTGAGAAACCCAAAGGGACATGGTGCACCGCGAGGCTATAAACCACAGGCGACGAACAATAAAAAAACTTCATGCAGGGAGCAGAAAATGGACAGGGACATATCCCACATGACCTGGCGGTTCTAGGAGTGGGACCTAATAGGGTGGGGAGCTAAACTTGGCCAAAGGAATAAGCCCACTAAATACCCGCAGTACGAGCAGCGCGAAACAAATGGCCTGAGGCTCGCGGGGCAACCATGTGAAGGGAAAATACATAATATACATCTGATACTTATGTTAACAGCTTCCGAATTCCACTCCTAGAAATCTTCCGAATTCCACTCCTAGCAAACTTCTGACTTCCGGTCTAAAGAAAACATCACAAACTGCACCAACACATCATCATCCAAAACTCCGACGATCCGTAGTAGAGGTAGATGTTTATCAGATATTATATACATAAGCAAATCGCCGATAAATCGGCGATAAAAGGGAAAAAATTATGTTAAATTATCCCATTAAAAATTTCACATGTTGCCCCAACTGAGACACAAAAAAGAGCAAAGGATTCTGGATGCCAGTGACGTCATGGATGGGCGTACCGATGCTAGCATGGGACCGCTACTAGGCATGGGCGCACCGAAATTTTTAATGTGGCAATAGGGGTGTCTCAAGGCCTTTTTGAGCACAAAAAATGCACTAGTTGGATCATTTCGTAATGTATATAATGGATAAATAGAACAAAACTACCTTTGATTGAGACCATGCCTCCAGAGGAAGAGGGTCCACCAAAGCATCTTAGTAAAGGTGGCCATTCCATGATGGGTTGAATGTAGATGTTTAAGTAAGCCATACATAAGGCCATCATTACCAGGAGCTGAGGTGGCCCCTTTCGACCGGAGAATGTTTTCTAATATCTTTTGGGTTTAACAACCGATAATCAAAGTCAGCATTAAGGTAATTATTAACTGGTAAATATAGTGAACCATTTAACAAGCTTGCTATTTAATACATTCTTGTTTTACAGTATTATATGTGAATCCATTTGTATAGGATGCGTCCCAATGTTGATAATTTCTGGTACTAAAATTCACTTGAACTATGCTAATACTGGATTGTGTAAGAATGAGACCATAATAATTCTCATATAAGTTTTATCTCAAATTGAAAGAATTATTCAACATGATTTTTTTTTTTACTAGCGCCCGTTCTAGTAATCGGAGGTTGCCGGTTCAATCCGGCCAAGGCCACTTTTTTCAACACTTTCTGGATTGGTGGCCATTTCCAGGAAAAATAATCAAAATTCATAATTCTTCAACCTTCTAATCCAAATAATTTCCAAATTGGTCAAAGTCACATAAGTATCATTACAATGTCATATCTGTACCCCCCATGAGTCTTGGGCTGACTAGTTCCTCTGACTACATAAGAAAATTATCGGTCAATGCGTACACAGTGTGAGTCCAATACACGCTAAAACACGCACCAAAACTCTCTACTAAGTAATCCCTTTGTATCAATCTGCAACAGACAAGGGCGGCTTTCAAAATTATCATTTTTTCAGGAAAACACCAAACTGATAGCAGCACTTATATCTGCCTCTTGAAGGAATTCATGCTTTATATCAAAGCTACAATTAGTTGTCTTAAACTATGTAATCAAAGATTCCAAAAAAGCACTGAACATCAAGACCTTTTCTCTCCTAACCTTGGTAGCATGGTCATTGTCAGTCTCCACAGCAATATCCTTGTTCTCGCAGTGTCAGCATCTTTATAATGCCCTACAAACTACCCCCTGGGATGTAGAAACAAACCGAGTTAGAAACACCCTGCTCATCTGATCAACAAAAGGCAAGTGCACCACAATATTTTTACTACTTTTGACAAGCTCAAAATTTACACTTTGCCCCCATTAATTCGCCCTCAAACTACTGCATTGCGTTGATTTTTTTATTGTTTGTACTTAAATAAGGACCGAAGGAGATTCCAGAGAAGCGCCCACATTTTTCTCGAACCCCGTTTTTCCATAGTTTAATGCTTACCATGTATTAGATCACACCTGAAGTGAAGAAGCCGATACGCCGCTTTATGTAATAAGATGATGATTTATGTAGTTTCTGTCATGGACGACAGAAAGTCAAAGCATGTTTTTCTATGGGAACAATTGTACGATAGCGGGCAAGTTCACAACAATGTTTGCGGTTTTTCTTTTGCACCTTTTCCTAACCTTCGAACGTTCTCGGTAGGTTTGGGGGGGGTCCCCCCCTTAACCAAAAACCGATCCCCGTGAAATTTGAGAGAAATTTGGATCCTAAAAAAAAAATTCTCCTTTGTCACTTTAAAAGCCAACCTATCCAGTTATTAGTCACCTTTTAAGTCCACATTGAAACTTGTAGAACCTCTCTTAGTGCTGAATTGTTGCATAGATTTAACATCTGTCTCCAAGGGCTAAAGCCACAGGCGTCGACAAATCGCCTGCCCGAGAGCCCGGGACTAGTAGAATTTTTTTTTGGGCAAGTAAACTTTGGTTAGTCGGTGCCCGTTCGGGCAGTCCAAATGTCCAGCTATATGGTTTATGGTTTACGGACTTTACTCCTAACAGTCACATATTAATAGAAAAAAGATTCCTAGCCAGTTCCTTTGCAGTTTTACTTTTACCCATTTCATGAATAAAGGACGACAAATTTAAAGATATTATCTTACACAACATCGACAGACCAGCTGGGAATGAGCTCCGTACATCCAGCTGGCTGGTCTGAACTGCTGTACCGCGGGAAAAAAAGGAAGATTAAAAAACGGTCCGTGAAATTCCCCAAGCCAGTCTAAGCTTTCAACTATACTGATATTTCATGACTTTTCAGCTCATGACAACAGGTAATCAGGTGATCACAAATTTGCAATACCGGTTAAGATTCTAAACTGAGTTCTAAATCATTTGTTTTGTGTCAAATATCACCGCGTGGGCCATGCCATCGGTCGGGGTTCGCCGTCGGCCATTTTGTACAGTTTTTTCAAGCTAAAATGACGTATTGTAGCAATAAAAACACATGATGATTTATTTAGACTTCAAATCTATGTTAATCATTTCTGAAATGATTTTTAAAAAATAATTCTGACTTATTTACTGTTGTTTACTTTTGTTTACTTGCAATTAACATATGAATGGAGGCTATGTTCACTATGTTGTTTGGTTTGATCCATTTAATACATGGGGGCAAGGTAATTGCTTTATTGTAAATACTGAACCAGGAAAGAACACAAAAGCGCTATATACAATTGGCGAGACAGTGTCGGGCCATGCAATTATGATCGACACACTTGTGGAATATTTGTATTCATTTACGCGTCATTTTAAAGAGGATCTGGGAGGCCGAATTATAGGTAAAGCGACCTTTTTTTTGTGATCGACATGATCGACTGATTTCCACTTCTCTAACTTGGATGTGGTTGTCTACCAGGACCCTTTAGTTTAAGTGCGCGTGCGTAGGGCCTACTTACGTGGATAGATTCGGTAAATTTTCAGCGCTTATTTTGGCGCGGAAAATACCAATTTATCAGTGCGAGAAAAATGCGGAATTGCCAAAAATCGTGTGTGAAAGGCTGGTTTTCTAAACGCCAATCCCCCGGACCCTTAGGAATCAATTTGGAGGTGAAGAATTCCATTTATGTTGGAAGCTGTCCCGGCGGGAAATCATATTCGGCTTAACGGGAAATTTACATTTTTTCCAGCCCTGGCCAGAGCAAACATCTGTCGCAATCCCTTTTTTCTACACCTGTAATTTATCATGAAACGAAAATTTAATAACGTAAAAATGCCATGGTCAGCACCCACCGCGAACCACACGAATGACATTATGACCTAGTTTTGCACACCTGCTTGCACGTGTTTTGCTACACTGTTGCTATTGTGTATGGTAAGGCTATTATAACTTCTACACTAATAGCAGTAGCGTCGCTTATTTCCCGCTGAGAATCGCGGTAATTTTCAGACATGTTCTTCACTGGCTCGGGCAAGCAGTTTTCTATATGAGGTTGCCAGATCGGGCAAGCTAGAAAATTATAATTGTCACGGCCTGAAGCCAAAATTATTTATAAAGAGCTATTTGAGGCATTGCTTCAAGTTTTTCCTTGAAGGAACATTTTATATAAAAGATGAATGAGATAGTATTAGCTATAAAAGAATATTTCGGTCAATTCATGTCTGGAAATGTTGATAGCTAGTCACAGTGGTGTAGCCAATAGGGGCAAGGGGGCAGAGTCCTCCCTTGAAAAAAATTAAGGTAAAATCAGGAAATTTTGATAAAAAATTATGGTATATAGTAAATCGGCTGTTTTTTTAACCCTATTTACCCTCTGATTGGGACAACTTTTCCCTGACCGGGCTTTTGTCCGCTCAGAACCACAAGGCTACCTATGCCACTGGCTGGTCATAAGGGATGGGACAAATCTCAATGTGAAGAAAGACATCTGTGATGCCAATGTTTTGTGTCAAAAATTTGTTCAAGCAAGTTATCCTGGTTATCTTTAAGTACTTCCAGTTGAGTTGATTAATCAAGTGAGCATAAACCTCATCAGCTCTAACCTAATAACCAGGACAAAACCTGATTTTAAGAAAGCATTACCAAGGCTATAAGAAATTGAACGTATTCTCGTTTGTCAACAGGGAAAGTGTGACCTTTCTTAGATGACCAACCTTCTGCCAATTCCATACAGGCTTTGATGTTTGAGGTCAAAGGTCATACAGGCCCTTGTAAGGTCAACATTTTAAAATGCCCTAATCAAGTTAAAACTTGTACTAAAATGTTTGTTTAATCAAAGGTATTGTTTGCCTTAGGCATGGTAATGGGTTTTGAACTTTAGGGTCAAAGTGGATCATATACACACACTGGCCAAAAGTATTGCAACATGCAAAAAACGAAATTCGTAATCACAAATTGATTTCAATTATACCATGTATTCTTGACCACATCTTACGGACTAAATGTCAAAGTTATGGTTTTCATACAGATGTTATTCCCCAGAATCCAAGAGGGTGAAAACATGTTTGATTTGATTGTCATGTTCCATAAATATGGCGAATTACAGGAACTGCGAACGATAACTTGCCGTTTGCACTCCAGAAGGAATACAGACACAGAAACAAATGAAATGGCTTCAAAATAGCCGCTTAATGAATTATTCGGGTTCGTTAGGATTTAAATATTTGCAGGAAAAAAATGGAGTGGTTTTGAGGACGGGAAATGAGATAAAGTCAATGGAAGACGGTGGTCTTCGAAAAATGTGTGAAAATTGGAGACATCAAAATGCTACTCGTCTGATAAATCACATGGTTTACATAAATCATGTCTAATTACGTGTTCACAGTGCATGACAAACAGCAAAAATGTCAACGGTGCGATTAAAAAGTTGTTTTCAAGTTATCGTGTGACCGCTTTCTCGTCATTAAATTTCCCGAGTCCAACGGCCCTGGCCGTGCTCCCGTTTTCTATTGACATTATCTCATTTCCGGTCCATACAACCACTCCGATTGTTACCCTAAAAATTTAGAGTAGACAAACCCATCCATTTAGTGATTATTTTGCAGCCATTTTGACGTTCCTGTGCCTGTATTCCTTCTGGAGTGCAATCGGCAAGATATCATTAACTGGCCTCTTTAACCAGCCATATTTTGGGAACATGACAAGCAAATCAAACGTATTTCGCACTATTTGATTCTGGGAAACCGCATCTGTTTGAAAATCGTAATTCTGACAATAATTACGTAATGTGTAGTTAAGAATTCCTGGTGCAATTTTAAATCAATTTTTGAATATAAATTGTTTTTCTGCATGTTGCAATACTTCTGGCCAGTGTGTGTATAAGAAACAAAGTCATGATAAAGGTCAATGAGATATTATGACCTTTGGTTGACCTAAAGTGTATAACTCCCTACAGAAGGTAACAGTCATGTTTTTTCCTCTTTGACCCTTGCAACTTTGGAAGTCTACAACCATTATTCACACCAATTTCATGAATTCCATGCTTGTTATTGCCAAGTGTGTTAAGAGTTGGCTTGCTATAAACAACACTTCTTATTTACTATGTGTATTAACTAACCACGATTTACAAAGCGTTTAGTGAAATGAAATACTGTGTAACACTTTATAGAATTGTCATTTTTGTTATGCTTCAACCTAAACAATCCAAATGAGAATTACTTGGTTTAGTAATTGAAGTGGTCAACATGTATTCTTTTTTCACAGGCAAATTATCTCATTGGTATTTATTAACATGTAGATATCTGGATGCAATACTATAAATCACCAATGTCATCCATGGTCACCACCATACCAAGTTTGAGTTCACAGTTGTTGCATTTGTAGGTACGGAATAATCATTTCATTGAATACCGTCCAATCATATACAGACATGAGGCATCTAAAGGAGCAGAGTAACATAAATCCCAGTGCTCTCGCAGGGCCCACAGATATTTTTAGTAGTACAACCCAAAGTTTAATCCGGTTTTTGTCCCCGTCAACGTGGGTGGCCGATTCACCTCACATTCGCAGCAACCACCCTTACCCCTCCTATTCCATTTTCATTCCCGAATGCATCCTCCATCCTAACCCAACCCTCCTACTCTCCTCCTCCACTGCTTCTTCATGTCTTCTTTGGACGCCCCCCTCCTCAAACTCCCACCTTGAGACTCAAATGCCCGTCTTAGACAGTGCTCGTCAACCTTCCTTAACACATGCCCATACCAACGTACGCTAAACGGTCCAACGCCTCTTCCACCCACCTCATCAAGTCCCTCAGCTTCACTATACCTCACTTCACACCACACATCGCTCTCATCAGTGCTCTCTTTCCTGCTCAGAATCCCCATCTCTTTTTGCTCAGACCACACCACGTCTCACTCCCATACCGCATCACTGATCCCGTCACACAGAACTCTTATCACCATTCCTTTCATCTTCAAGGATATCTTTCCCTTGCAACAACTCCACATTCCTTAAACTTCCCTCCATACCTCACTCTAGCTGTCACAGCACCTCGCATCCACCACCCCCACTAACCTTGTCCCTAGGTATGTGAACCCTTCAACCGCCTCACCTCATCACACTTTTCCTCCTGTTCACCATCCCTCCAGCTCCCTTCTCGCATCGTCCACACATAAAATCTCTGCCAAACTTGGGGTCACATCTCTTCATCTTGTGCATCTCCATGTATCATTTCCCACATTTCCCACACCACACTGAATTTGCTTTTCCCTCTTCCCACACACGCCACAATGTCTACCTTACTCCCTACCACCTCCCTCTCCACCCCACTCCCCAGCACTTTTAACACTTCAACCCTTACTCTCACCACCTCCTTCCATTTCCATAACTTCTCCCTCAGTCCCTCCATTGTCTTACTCATTAAAACCAGTCCATCAGCACTTACAACCTCCCTCAGCAAACCTTCTTTTTGCACTCTCTGTGACTTCATCAATCACAATTGCAAAAATCAATGTCGAAAGTACAGAACCTTGATGCACACCCACCTTCACCCAAACTCCTCAGACAAATTCAGACCCCACTGTAACTCCTGATCTTTGTTCCATTCATACAACCCTCAATCACTGCTCTATCCGCTACTTCTGGTATCTCTCCCTTCCTCATCGCCTACATCGCATCACTTTTCCTCGGACCTTATCAAATGCCTTCTCCAAGTCACAAACACATATACAGCTTCTTCCTTTAGGCTCCTCTTTCCTCTTGCACCCTCCTCAAAAGAACAACTGCATCTATCAACATCTCCAAACATTCTCTGCAAATGACCCGAACTCCTGAGCTCTCAGAAACAAAGCTCACAATCTGTGGGACCCGCCCTCCAGTGGGGTCTGCAGAAGCCGGATAACCCTCCCTCAACCCCCCCCCACATCACCGGCGCGCCAATTCCCTTCCCTGGCATAAACGCAAATTGCATCTCATCCCCTTCCACTATCTTCTGAATCCCTATTCTCTAGAACCCTCACCACAATTTTCATTGCATGCTCCAACAACTTCACACCCCTATATTCACCACCACTCATTGCATCCCCTTTCCCTTTAAAAATTGGAACTACCACACTCACTGCACACTGGTCCTCTGGCATCCCTCCTCCATCTAATACTCTATGACACAACTCCATCATCTCACCAATCCCTATCTCTCAACTTAGCACTAATCATCTCATCACTCCCTCTGAGGGTCCGCTGCCCTTTCCTTTTTTTCATTTCTCTTAGGCCTACCACTTCTTCCCGGCTGTCCCTCTTAACTGGCCCTTGCACCAACAATCAAGCCTCTACTTCTATCCCAACTCTTCCCCTCCCAATTCATGATTCTCTCCATATGCTCTTTCCATACTCACCTCTACTCTCTCACGGAACTTTTCAACTTTCCATTACTTCCCTCATACATCTTCTTCCCCCTCGACATCTCTTCCATCCTTTTTTCATTGCCTTCACGATCTTATATACCTTGTTTGTTTGGATCTCCTCCATCACTCCCCCTTCTTTTGCCTCTGCCCCCCTCGTACCTTCGCAACCATTGCTTTGCTTGCTTCTTTAACCTCTTATACCTTGCTTTATTCTCTTCCGTACCATTTTTTCTCATACCTTACACGAATCCTTCTTTCTCGCTATCAGCCTCCTTCACCTCGCATCCACCACCCCGTATCTCTCCAGTCTCTCCTAACCTTTCATTTTCCCACACAAACTTCATCACATGCATCAACACCCCTTGTTTAAAGCAACCCCCACAAATCTGACACTCAGTACCCACAGCTCCCCCCACCTCATCTCAAATTCCTTGTCTCTCTTGTTCCAGCTTCCATATTTCCTCCTCTCCTGGCGCTACCAAGGGGGGGGATTCCTCACCACCTTTTTTTCACCTTCCTCTTATCCCAATGCACAACCACCAACCTGTGATGCAGGTCCTGATCACCTTAACATTCTCGAGAAATTTTTTCTCTTCCTCTTGCCCACTTAACACAAATCAATCGTCCTCATTTCCCCTGACCTAAAAGGCACTTCCTTTGTCTTCTCTCTTGAATCACATATTCGCCAACACATAACTCTTTTTTCATCACACTCCGCAACATTCTTCCCCTTTCCAGAGTCCTCTCCCGAAACCCATCATTCCTCCCTCTGTTGGAACACTTTTCCCCACTCTGCCCTTAAAAACACCAAAAAACCACGACCAATTCACTGACACTTTGCACATCCCATTCATCTGCCACTCATCATAAAACTCCTCCTTTCTTCTTCACACTTCCTTCCACACTGCGGAGCATAGCCGCCGCAGATCACCTTACACCTCCCCTCCTCAACAAACCATTATTACTGTTATCACCCTATTGCTCTTCTCACTTCCCGCCTCGACCACCTTTTTTGTAGATGATATGAATGAATGTTGATAGATCAAGTACCTGCTATGAACTAGCCTCATCTCTTTCAAGCCAAGAACACTCTGCCTTTAGAAGCCCTCCTTGATGATAATGTCTTTCTCTTTGATGTTTCTCGTATCATCACCATCTCAAAGATACCACAACCTGAAAAAAAAGAATCATACAGGCAACATATGAGTTCAAGGGACATTTAGTGATCCCATCCCCGTCCCCACAACTACCTAAAAATATGTGACCTGAAATGTTAGCCAGCCTTGGATCTACTTTGCTGTTTTTTTGGAATTTGTTCTGTCCCTATAGATCTTTACCAGTGGCCTATTGGGCCATTGTGACAGTAGTTGCCCATGGCGCGACCAAAACACAAGATTGGAATCTCTGAACTTTTGGGGAAAACTCTTCTCAATGATATCTAGTAACCCTAATTAAACAATAAGGTTGCTAGAATCACATAATGTCAACCTTTAGAGAGGATATGAATTACAGCTGATTAATGACTTGCTAACACAATGGTGCTATTAGTTCACATCACATCCAGTACCGAGTGCCAAGCAGCATTTTTTTAAAAAATACATCGCGGTCGGACTGCGAGTGTCGTCTGCCATCGCAGTTTGTGAATGGCAGACACACGAGGTCACACGAGGTCACAAAGGTCACACGAGGTCACCAACATGTCACCCCACCCCCTCCTTTCCACCAAGTTACATCATCATAGGCCTTACGGCACTCACACGGCATGCAATATATTAAGGGTTAACATTTTGACCTGCCAAAGGTCACATGAGGTCACCAACATGTCACCCCACCCCACCCCCTCATTTCCACCACCAAATTTGGGATCTTTGGGTGAGTGGTAAAGTTTTTAAAAAAATGTGGGGTCGTAAGGAGACAATGATGCTGAAAATGGGGCCTTTACAGCCTTACTTGTCATCTCCAGAGATGCCAGGACCTGATTGAAAAAAAAACCCTGAAAATTGGCCGGGGTTCCAGGGGGCCGCCTTAGGCCCCCTGGTGGGGTCCAGGGGCAGAGCCCCGGCTGGGGCCCAGGGGGCAGCGCCCCCGGAGCTCCTGGATTTTAGCATTTTTAAATCACCTAGAAAGTCAATCTGGAGTACAAATTTCTTTGAAAAAATACATGATATTTCAAACAGAATGGTAATTTTTCATTGAAAATATGCTTATCTGTTGACAATTTCATGTTCACTTTCAAATCAGATGTCATGATAATCAAGAGTCAAGACTGATCAACATGCATGACATGATAAAAAAAAAAAAAAAAAAAAAAAATATGCTTATCTGTTGACAATTTCATGTTCACTTTCAAATCAGATGTCATGATAATCAAGAGTCAAGACTGATCAACATGCATGACATGATGGGCTGACATGCCTACCTAGCCTTGCCAGCTGATTGTTCTGTTAAGTCCTCACAACAGCGGCTTGAAAAACAGCTGGTAACTCTTTCAATGCCCTCCCTGTTTCTTTTATGTACATCTTTATTTTGCGTGACCATTTGATCCTTTGATCGCTTTCTTCCCCGACGATCCATAATTCGCGCGTTTCTACACCATGATCAGTGATCTTGGTGACGGCCCATCCATGTCATGCATGTGCACCAGTCCAGCTTGGTTCAGTTTCCTCATGTACTCTGATAAAAAATCGTCGTTGTCATCTTTCTCTTCCAACCATGACCAGTTCCATTTATTCTTTATCATCTTTCATTCTATCGCTTGTAAATCATCAGTCCGTTCAACAAATTTAAAATTTTCCATTTTTCCTACCGAAAGTATACGGCAAAACCATGCATAACACTCATCGCGCGCTCGCTGATTAACTCCTTATACGGAGCCTGTAGGATGATCGCTTACGGTACCCGTCATAAGATTTTCTTGTAGAATGGTACGGTGTGTCGATCGTAAATTTCGAGTTGCCGGAGGGGAGCGTTATATAGCACTAAATGCTCGTCGCTAAATCACACTTCAATTAATTTATCTTTGGCTTACCAGACGACCAGAAAACCGGGTTTTTTGGAAATTGTACTAACAAACAAAAAACGGAAAAACCGGACAGTTTTTGGGGTTGTTAAAAAACCCGGATTTCCGGGAAAAACCGGAAAGCTGGCATCTCTGCATCTCCAAATATGGAAG
>JAMKCH010050861.1:0-22786 GCA_023653785.1 Ophioderma brevispina
AAGATGGTGATTTAGTAATGTTTTTCTATTCACAATTTTTTTAACCTCATTTACATCATATTTATCATCTTCCAGTTCAACACCCAATTTTGATATTTTTGGGGTAGTAATAATTATTTCTTTTACATCAATTGATGGTTTATAACTCGGAAAGGCAAATTTTCATGCAACTGCTAATAGCAACCAATTAAGCCTATTCCACAGCTAGTACTACTGCTATCAACCACAAGCATCGACCCTGTTACGATATTGTTTGCATTTTAGCCAAGTACACACTAGGAATATGATATGACGTGATATGATCCAGATAATGATTAAATGGATACAAAAATACAACTGTTTGTGTTGAAATGCAGCCTGCTACTGGTTCATAGAAGTATTGCATGAGCCTTTTTGTTTTCTTGATTGGTAAAATCTAAAGGTGAGAGGTGAATGAACGTCATGTGCCTGGCATTTTGGATTTGCTTTTTATACGAAAAAAGTTTGAATTTAAAGTGACAGGAGGAGATTTTTTTAGGATATGAATTTCTCTCAAATTTCAACACTGGATTCGGGTTGTAGACACCTATCGAGAACGTTTGGAAAAGTTTATTATTGACAAACATGTGCAAAAGAAATTGCTATACGTAATCGTTCCCCATAGAAAACCATGCTTTGGACTTTTCTGTCGTGCACGCCAGAAACTACTAAAACTACTAAAATCATCTCTTATTACTCAGACGGCGTATTCGGCTTCTTCACTTCAGGTGTGGTCTATCATTGGGTAAGCATTCAAATATGTAAGAACCTAGGTTCGATAAAATTGGGGGCGCTTCTTTTCCGGAATCTCATGTCTCGTTAATTAATCGGGTATTAAGGACCAGGAATGGTATTTATATTGATAATAAATGATAGGTAGGCCAAACTAACAATGCAACTGACCAGAGGGGCAACGTGTTTGCAACAGGAATTTGCCATTTGTGGCAGCAAAAAACATTTACTTTAACCATTGCTTATATGGGACAAAAATTTTTCACTACCCATTGCACCTGCATAAAATATGGGAACCCTCTAGAGGGTGTTCGAAAGAACCATTTTGGCGGGTAAGTGCAGTTTTTGGGGTGATATTTAGGCGGTTAGAAACGGTTTGGGTTGTACAATTGTTAATTGTTGCTTTCATTGACCCCTACAAAGATACGTCAATTCCCATTGGAAAATTCCCATGGGACAGTGGTGTTTTCTCATAGGGTGTCACAGTGATCCTCCCATTATACATTAAAACCCTAACACGGCCGAGAGGCATTCAAAGCAAACGAAAAACGTGGTACCCGGTCGAAAATGTTTTTCGTTGCATCTGCTCTGGGCCGTCAACAATATTTTTTTGTCGCGCAAATGACTCGCATTGCGCCCATTGCAATCTGGGCCGTCTTACCAGGAAAATGGACGCGATGTTTTTTCGTTCAACCTGGGACGTCTCCGGAAATGATGCGATGCTTTTCAACTGCATTTTGGACGGTTTTTGCCCACAGGAGGCGCAATGCTTTTCATCAGGCGGGTGACCTGTGTCAAATGCCCATAGACAAGTTCGATTCGATGGTGATAGCGCCACCCATTGTTCGATAAGCCTATTTGGTTAAATGCATAAACGTATTCAATGACGTAACCTTAGCATGACGTAGCATAAGAGCGCCACGCACGACTATGATGTAGGCGTAATAGCGCCCTCACGCTGGCGAAACTATAAGCTACAAATTTCACATGGCAGATCAGTGGTGCAGTACGCATCATTTTTAATTTTATTGTATTTATTTATTTATTTATTTACCTGTTTTTATTGCATTCGACACGCGATTTTTTTCTCGTTGCTCTGGGACTTCTTTTTCGGTAAATTGCGCGATGTTTTTTCGTTGCATCTGGGCGCGTCTTCCGGAAAATGACGCGATGTTTTTCGTTGCATTGTCGGGCCGTCTTCCGGGAAAATGACGCGATGTTTTTTCGTTTCTCTGGGTGGCCGTTAGTGACTTTACGTTACTTATTCCTGTGCGTGGAAAACGGCCGAGATGCAATGAAACCCGCAAACTTTGGGCTCTCGTTCATCTGGGCCGTTAAAATAAAAATAGATTGGCCTTCGTTGCATTTGGGCCGTCGCCCCCCTTGGCAAAACGCCCGAGTCCGGGTAGGGAACGACCCTCCTGGTGTACCAACTAGGGGGTAGGTTGCTCCCCCTGCTTGAAATATTGGGTTGCAGCAGTTGCTCCCCTGATTGGACTAGTCAAAGAAAAGAGAAACATCTGCATTTTAGAGTTTTATAGTCCATTTTTGATGGATGCGGCACTTTCGGCCTAGATTTGTGGTTATTGGCCTAATGGCAGTGGTCCCCCCCCAATGTTGGGGCTTCATGCGCATTTAGTCTAATTTAGAACATGTTGGAGTAGAGTCACCAAGATGCTGTGGGAATTTTCTCCCCCAGTCCTTCCTGATACATAATGTACATGCTTTACATAAGTTTCCCTTCCTATAAAGATGTACTGTTAATATCTCGCAACCCTTTAAGGACCAACCCTAGGCAACCATTTTTTATTTCCATATCTGAATAGTTTACCTAAGTACTTGACCTGGTAAATAGTTAGACCGCAATGGGTATGGCATCACAATACAGCTGCTGCTTAGGTTTAAAGCACATTTTTAGCTTTAGATTTATGAACAAGATGAAATGGATTGGTGCTCTCTTGATTGTCATCTTTGACACTTTTAACCATGGCATCAAGCAAATCAATTAGCAGTGGCGTGCTTATGCAATTAGCGGGTTTTGTGTGTGTGTGGGGGGGGGCAAATTTCCCAGCCACCATGGTGACCTGCTCGAGCAAGTGCTAAACGGGGCCAAATTCGCACAAATGCGCAAAACATCTGTCTGATTACAATTATTTGCCGCCAATTTAGGCCAAAGTTTGGCACAATCCCTAAAGGATTTTAGGATGTTATCCATTTCATCACAATGGGGGAAGACTATACATACAATTGATTCTATTCAATTTGGCTAGCACCACACTCTTTATGGACAATTTATTTTTTCTTCAAATCATTTGGAACTGCCAGAAAAAAGAAAGAAAAGGCCGCCTATAGTACCCCTCTTACAATAACAAACCTATTTCAGAAAGTTCCTCTCTTGTCCATTAGCAAGCCTGTGGGAAGCATCTCAATTCCACAAACAGAAATACAGAAACATCCTTTTACTAATTGTTGTGCCCAAAATGCTAAAAGTAAAAAGAACTTGAAGTGGCCTTCAAAAAAGTAATTGGGTAGGTGATATTGACATATATTTTTTTACTCGGCCTTATTGCTGTAAAAACGCAACCATAGAAGGGTAGCTAAGTTAGTGTCACAGGTATACATGTAAGATGGGTGGATTCAATAACTTTAGGTGTAAGGATGGTAGCAATTTGCATTTCTGGTATCGTTTTCGGGGTAAATTTACTGTCGTCCGTCCCTAGTCTAAGGAGTGATGTCCTGCTTTCACACAGTCTTAAATGTGCGAATCGCTGTAAGCCGCAGCTGGTAATTGCGAACGTCCAAAGTCGGCATGCACGACACACATGCACAACCCTGCGCGAAAGCTATGACTCACTCCTTAGTTGAGGTTACGACAAAGTCTAGGTGGTTTCAAACACCTGGCCGCGCAATCCCTACTCCAAACCAAAAGTATACCTCCACCCGGGCTTAACTATTGCAACATAAGCTGTGTATTTGGTATACATGGCTAGTAAAGTAGTATCATATGGTAAGTAAGTTTGACCTTCCAAAATGTGCATATTTTTTTCTGCATCCTGCATTGAACCCTAAAAGCTGGCTTCCACTGGTTGAAATCGGTAGTGTCATTATAGAGGGCGTAGTCAATTGTTGTCTTGCACCTTGAGACAGTGCAGTGGTCCTACTTGGCTATTTAGGTGACTGCATTCACTGTATTCATAGGGGTAAGCTCTATGTTAACTCTTTGTGGACAGCATGCTAGGGAATTACAGTACTGCTTAAAACTACATTTCTAGTCCCTAAATTCCAAAAATTGTTACTGATAGTGTCCACACATTAATAATGATTGCATTGTAGTCAGTTAGTTCTAATAAAAATACTTGCAAGTCTGTACAATGAAACCCATGTTAATCGTAATTAAAACTGGCAGTATCATTCTTGTTGGTTTTGGGTAACTTGACTTAAGTTTTCCAGAAGTGTTAAAATAAGATGTGGCTATGTGATGAGGAAGTTAATTGCAATTTAAAAGGTATTAAGTAAGTTCACTAAAACTTAGTTCTGATTGTAGTTTACTCCTTTTCAGTGTTTTATTTCAGGTGAATTAAAATAATGCAAGGTTAGTACAGAGTACAGTTACAAATGTATAGGCTTACAGAATTTTTCGAGAGATTCTGTAAAGGTCCATGGCCCCGATCGCTAATAGACCTTGTCCCAGAAGCCCAGATTTTACCGGAAGTGGTCTGAAATTTTCATATCAGAAGAAAGCTACTCATTTTTCTCATTTACCCTGTAAAATCTTAGGGCTTAAAGGATGTTGGTTTGGGAGTTATGAGCGCAAAAGTGTACTCCCATTTGGTCGACCAATATAGTTTTACACAGGACTATGGCCTACCAAATCACTCGTTTCAAGCTGTCAACAAAACGGATTGAAAAAGCGGCGCTGTGAAATTTACCCAGATGGGGTTTTTGCCGGTTGAAGGCCTTCTATCAAGATAAAAAATTCATATACTTAAATCGGACCATCCCCCTTTAAAGCAGCCAGCTCAATTTATGGGGAAGTGTCAAACAATTATAATAAAACTCATGTACAACTTGGGACGAGCTTACTTGCATTATTGACTACAAAGTCAAGAGAGCCATGCATGTGATATTATGACGGTGTGTTACAACTTGGCAAGTTGCCGTGCTTGAAACCAATACAACTTATACAAGGTGTATACATGTTCAACAATAGAATGTATTTTCGTCTTAATTTCTAAACACCAATTAGAAGAATTGTGCAATGGTGCGGAAAGTAGTATTTTTGTTAATATTCACACAAAAGGGCTCTAGTGAATTGCAAAATAAGGTGCTAAGTACCACACTACCCAACCTCAACCAGTGCACTGAACAAGTTGTAAGGTCATTAACCAATGTTTTCAAAGTGGTTATGGAGTCCGGTGGGGTTAAGACCCTCATTCTCAATGCCTTTCATTTTTACTACTGGATGACCCCATTATGCCAACTAAAACCTCGCATGAGGTAAATGAACGGAATAGCAAGAATTATTTACAACTAATGGACTTGACTGGTCTCTAAGAGGTCTGGCTTATTGCCCCTCTGGGTGGGTTTCCTTATCTTTGACCTGGTGTGAAAGACAAGTTCAGGTTACATGACGGGAATGGAATAAGTCCGCCTTTGTAGACCCAGAATTTTAACAAAAATTACTTATCAGAGTCACCAACTGCTTTGCTGTCAGGAATCAGTGTTAAGGTGCCCATAGGCTTAAACTAGTAGTCACAAAAGCTATATTAAGTGTAATAAAACGGGCATTTGTAGAGTCCAGTATAAAAATCTGAGTTTGTGAAAATTTCAGGATGTTAGCATTACTAAATATGCCCAACAACAAAAAACCAATGGGAATGTAAATACTTACAGGTTACCTCAATCATAATTTTTTTGCTTCATATCCCTGATTTTGGTTCCTAAATGCCTTTTAAGGCTAGCTGTAATCCGAATCTCTAACAAGGGAACATACATTTGAAAAAGAAAAAGATGGGCGGTTGTTAGTTCAAGCAGAATTTATTTTCAGAATTTGAGATAAAAAAGAAGGAGGAAACACTCATGGAATTGGGGTCGTGGTTAATTTGCCCAAACCTGAAAATAAATTGGGCTTTTGAGTCTTTTGTTTGACCTACCTAATAGCAAAAAAATAAACAAAAAACTGGACTTGGTGATTTTTTCTATGGGCACCAGGTAAGATGGTCAAATTTCTTTGCCTAGAATTTCAATGGGCAAGGATATAAATTCTTTTTAGTAATTATATGTCTGCTATAGGTTTTTTAAACAAAAACAAGTTCCAACCCTCTGCTGTGGAACCATTATAAGAGGACCCATGCAACAGTCTACCAGCGATAAATTTTTTTTAAAATCTGCATACTGTGTTTTTGTGGTAAACGTTTTCTGATAATCCTGACAAACTATATGTTGACATGGGGCCTACATGACATTTTTGTATATTAATAGGTCATACATATAGACAAATGCTACTATTAACCTACCCAAAAGCTGAACATTACCCTTGTCAAATCCTAACCAATAGTGGCCTCCCCCCCCAATGGCCGTTTCCACAAAATTAAATTTTATATATAAATGAGGTGTGTCCAGTAAAATTCAGACAAAGAGGTCACCACATAACGGTATTTCTATCCCAGTGTCGTGGATGCTTACCTTTCTAATTCACCTTTGTCTCTATGAAACAATCTTTGGCATCCAACCATTTCAGCTCCATACAGTGTAGGGGGGGCCCTACACATGTAGTCAAAGAGGTTCTATTAGATAGAGACAAAACGTTACGTAAATCTTTAAAATTCATCGTCTCGCATGTTTGCCGACCACAAGAAAACATATAGTACCAACCATAACAGCAATGGCTGCCGTCAGCTCCGCTTCTTCCCCTACTGTGGGTGCCGCTTTGCATATGATACACTAATCGGTAGTGATACAAATTTGATGTGTGTTAGAGGTGGCCAGGTATAATAAAATTGACACCTGGAATCATTGTGCTCAGATACCTTTTTTCTCATAATGCATGCGCGCTTAGGTTGAAAAGAATGTAATTCATGAGCTTTTTAATTTAAATCAAGACACTGACGTGTCATTTTCATTCGTTGTGTAGCCATGGGTAGGACAAAATTTACCAACCCAATAGCACCGCAACATGCAACAACTGATCTTTTGGCGGATTTGTTTGTATCAAATTGACATATTTGTGTATACAACACCCACTATAATATTCCGTGCAATATTCAAAATTTCAACGCCCAGCACGGACTATTGGTTTTGAATGGGCTTCCCCCCCTTGCATGTAGTGCAGTACATTGATCTGCATGGTGTCTGTGATTATGGTGAACTTTTTCACCATGGACAGCCTTCAGTATAGTGTTCCCTTGTGCTTGCATGTTTGTATTGGGGTAATTGTTGGTAATAAGGTCGACATACTGAAAAGTGTCATCGTTTGTGTTCCTGCATTGATTGATAAGCCCCGCGATAATTGACAAAGAATTACTTGGGATTTCGGGTGATAATCTACTCCAATTTTGATAGCATGCTTGCGTTTGGTACAATTTTGCCTTTTGATGTTTGATCCCAAAAGGCTATTGACAGTTAAGGCCTATTTGCACCCCTATTCGGTAAATGGATGAAATAGTATCACAGGAATATCTTGATGTCTACCACCTCAAAGTTTGTGATATAGTCTTATCTTCAAAATTTAATTGTTGCCCCACTTACCCTAGCTGTTTGCCCAACCAAACTGATTTCAGATGGGGAATCTGGAATGAGCTCCAGCTGTGCAGAATAAATGGTATATGTGTGGTAAATTGTTAAAGGTGACACAGGCTAATTTTCAACAAAATTTTAAATCCTTCCATTTGTTCTACACACAACAGTAAGATGTAGTAAGAGCATAAACACATTTTTACAACACAAAAATATATAGTAGTAAACTGGAACTTTTGTGAGCCAAAGAAATTAGAACAATTTCAAGCCTTTATTGTAAGTCATATGCTGACTTTTTTTAATTTCACTTAGTACATAGACATAGGAACTCAAACCCATGATGATATTCATTAGTGGCACCAATTTTTTTTTGGGGGTGGGAAATGGGGAAAAAGTTCACATTGTCAAACGTGATATTGGGGGATAAGTGGAAATGGGGGGGATCCAAATTTTCATAGATTTTTAATCAATTTTGGCCCCAATCTTGCTTTTTACCAAAATTTGTGACCTACAAGAAGCTTTATAAGCATCAAACATATAACATAAAAATTATGAGGGCACCCTCCACACCAACTTTTGCTTTATGTGTCCCTGTTATATAGCAACATATTTTGATGGATTTCATAGAACTTGAACACAATTAGGCTTGGTTAGAGTCGCACATGTGACCTTTACACATATAGGTTCAAAGGTCACCTCGGGTATCATTTGGGGTCATATATTACTCCGGTACATGAATGTCACTGTATCGCTATGGATTTCAACTGGGCTTGAAATTGTATTATAAGATTGCCTAATCGGACATGCAATTTGATCATATCTACAAAAAATTCACATTTTACTCATAAAACCAAATGCACGGTCAGAATTTAAATTTTTAAAATAAGTTTTTCCTCAAATTTTAAAAAATCAAAAAACACAAAAACACCTTTTTTGGCAAAAAATACACACTTTCATTTTTTTTGTTTGTGTCAAGTCAGAGGATTTCTCTCATGACAATGAACCAAGATTTCCCAGGATACCGTATGTCAAGACCTTTCATCAGTGGCGTACCGACGCAATCGATCCAGAGGGGCAAATTTCCAAGTCGCCCCCAGAGGGGGCAAACTCGTAAGCGTCCGGTGATTTGCTCCCATTAAGTCTGAATTTGACAAATGCACACGTAGCTCACGTAAAATTGCCAAATTTACTTATTTTGCCCAAATTTGGCCTGAAATTGGTTAAAATTCCCCGAAAAAGAGTAACATTGCAACATTTGGCCCATATCGTCCTGCCTTTTTCGAGGCCAGAGGGGGAACACTTGCCCCCCCTGCCCCCCGGCTGTACGCCACTGCTTTTTCATGAGTATACACTATGAACTCTCATTGGTAAATGGACAGACATAGGACAAGCCGGTTTTTTGTGTGTGTGTCCCAGCGATATCTTTGGATCTAAGGAAGTGTGGTGGTTCATCTTCTCAACATAGATGTATTTCAAGTACACGTTTTGGCCTGATATGAATGGGTCTGTGTCATGGGTCAAAGGTCAAATATGGTCAAAAATAGGGTTAAATTGCTCAAACCCTTGTAAACACGATATCTTTTTATCTGAGCAAGTATGGTTGCCCACATCTTCGCACCATAGATTTCACCCAAGTAGACAGTGGATGAGGTCGGAGATGGGTCATTAGCTGGGTCAAAGGTCAAATGCTGTCAAAAGGGTCAAATATGTCAAAAATAGGGTTAAATGCTACAACCTTGTAAACACGAAATATCTTTTTACTGAGCAAGTATGGGTTGCCCATCCTTTGCACCATAAGATTCACTCAAGTAGAGGTGGATGAGTTCTGAGATGGGTCATGTGGCCTGGGTCCAAGTGTCAAATATGGGTTTAAATTGCTTTAAACCTGTCAATTGTTGTAGGATGATTGAAACTTGGTGGCTAAGGTCCATAGTTGGATGCCAAAAATTTTGAAGGTCATTTCAAGGTCTGTGGGGTCATTCGGTCAAATCACTAAACAAGATGGTAGGATGTTAAATTTGTTGGTGCATTCAACATTCAGTGCCAAAATTTTGAAGGTCATGTCAAGGTCGTCGGGGTCCATCCAAGGTCAAATCCACTTAACATGGTTGTATGGCATGAAACCTGGTGGGTATAGCAGCATTTGAAGCATTTTTTCAAGGTCATTCCAGATCAATCTGGGTCATCTGAAGTCAATTCATGCAAATGTTGTATGGTCATGAAACTTGGTTGGGTGTTGTCAACATTCAGTGCTGGAACTTTTGAAGGTCATTTCAAGGTCTGTGGGTTCATCCTGGTTGTATTGTCATGGGTGGAGTCAGCATTTGATACGAAATTTTTCAAGGTCATTTCTGAGTCATCTGGGGTCCTCCAATGTCAAAGAAGGTCTATCACTACATATTTGTATGGTCATGAATTGTGGCATGGTCAACCTTTAGTGCTGTAACTTAAGTCATTCATGTCATCTTAAGTCAATCACTACAAATGGGTTCTATGTTCCTGACCCTTGTGGAGTATTCACCTTTGGATACCCAACAATTTCCAACATCATTTCAGGTCATCAGGTCAATCAGTGTAAAGGTCAAATCACAAATTGGTGCAGGCTATGCAACTTATAGGTATGGTCGACATACAGAAATGAAAGTTGGGAACGTATTTTTTTAGGTCAATGGGTCTCCAAGGTAAAATAACTACTAATGGTTGTACGGCCATAAAAATTGGGTATCAATTATGTTGACCTACCAGCAATATATTCCAAGTCATCTTGGGTCATCTAAGGTATTGCAACAGCTATGGCATGAGGGCCTCATGGTTCGAGAACACTCATTTCTATACCACAATCTTCCAAGTCCGGGCCGGCCCCCCCCCCCCCCCCCGCCCCCCCCCGAAAAAAAATTCCCCACCCCCCCCCCCACCCACCCCCCCCTCAGACCCCCCCCCCCCCCCCCCCCCGCCCCCACCCCCACCCCCCCCCCCCCCCCGCCCCCACCCCCGCCCCCCCCCCCGCCCCCCCCCCCCAACCCCCAACCCCCCCCCCCCCCCAGCCCCCCCCCCCCCCCCCCCCCCCCCCCCCCCCCCCCCCCCACCCCCCCCCCCTGTGAATCCTAACAGTATATTACTCGCTTCGCTCCTTTTTAACTACCTTACTACCCCCCCGCGAGGGGCGGGAACCTTTGTGGTTCGAGAACCGCCTTGTTAGGCTTGAAGCAAATCCAGGGTGCCAGGATAAGTCCTGCAAATGGAACCTAGATTTCACAGGATGTGCCAGGACTTTTCCTGGCAATACTGGTATAATGGAATAAAAATCCTGTGCGGTAGATTTGACAGACATACAGGTAATAAGTCGGAATTTTTAATAAGGATGGGGAGTAAGGGCAATTGCTTAGGGTGAGGTACCTCCGGTCACCCCCGTTTTACAATGGGAACAAACCCGGATTTAAAAGTTTGGCTTTACAATATTCTAGGCTTGAATATAAAGCCCCGGATCATTTTTGGACGGTAGCCTGTTATTCTGGTTTTTCTGCTTTTGAGCACAAGTGCTTTTCCATGAAATCAGTACCTCAACATACAATCATTAATGATAAACAGTAGAAGATGATTGTGTTTGTGGGTGTGTATGTTGTAACATGGGTCTCGCTTTCGTACCCGCTGGTCTCGCATTTTGTTTTCTGTTCGTTACCAACTTCCGAATTCTTTTGACGTTTCAAACCTGCACAAATTTGGGTGGCTTGCCATCGCCACCTACGGACAAAGCGCATTCAACAATGATAAATGAGCTTAATATAGGCCAAAGAACAAAGGGAAGATTTTGCATGAACCAGCCCTATTTGTGTTTACGGTCATGTTTTGGTCCATTTTCAAACCGTGAATCATAAAATTGATTATCCTTTTTTGTAGTTTGTACCCTGAATACTAGTGATAGATGCGGGTAGCTAAGCTTAATACAGAGTGTAATTTCTGTGAAAAACTAATCTCTCGCTACTGAAATAACTCTATCCTGTAGCGTATGAAATGTTGTGAGTGATAGCTTTAGTATGTTTCAGGAGTGATGATATTTCTCCATATAAGAGGTTTTCTTTCAAGTTTAAGATCAGGAAATTACCAGTCTGAATTAAGTCACGGTGGACATTACATGCAGCACAGAAAATGACTAAACAATCCCATATCGCATTGCCCATAAACATGCTGTATTTTGTGAGTATGGACCTTTGGAGTGTCACACTAGCATGTTAGGAGATAGTAGAATTTCAGATATCATTAACAAAAACCTGCTCAACTATTGATATGTTGCATGCATATATAGAGAAAATAATACTCAGGCGGTGGCGGCCAAGCTCATTCATTATAGCAATTCACCAAAAATGTCAAAGAACATACAGCATACAGAGTGGAAAACCACAACCAATTTTGGGTGCTTTGATGTGGTCGGTCATGGGGTGTTCCCATGACCTACAATACGACCTCGTCCTCGTTCATATTAATCCAAAAAAATTCAGAAAACCCTTCCAGTGGAGTTGTTCTTCAACTCCACAGTTTTTGAATAAGAAAATATTCCCTTGACAACATATAAAAATTCAAATGTTTTCGTCAAATTTCGCTTTACGTGTTACCCAATGGTCTGAAATTGGGATTTCTGGCCCGCCTGGGCCTGGGGCCCTTACATACTCAGATGTTGCTTGCTGGTGATTGGACAACGTGTGGAGGGCCACATGACATGAGAATTGACTTTAAAAATCATATACGTTCATTGGTATTAAATTAAATCATCCTAATCTCACCAATCAATGCAGAAGTAGCATTCCATATAGCCGTATTTTTTTCTTTTCCAATCATCAGCAAGCTCTTGCAAGTGCTTTGGTGGTGAAATTGGGATGTGGGTGGCTACAAATGTCCCAGGGGGTTCCAGTTTGGTTTTGGGTAGGGACGTGCGTCCAAGAAGTTTGGAAATTACGACCCTTACCAATTTTTGGCAGTAAAAGGACCTTATAGCAACACCAGAGATACAAAAATTTGAAGAAGTAGTATATCTTGTTCCAACAATCTTTGTCCTCAAAAAGTACCAGGGAGCTTGTTGTGTCCCATAAGGAATTTATTGAGAAGTAGTGAATGTTAGAATCGTGCATTTTTCAAATGTAAGATCATGAATTTGCTCAACAAGCTGAGAATGTTGGGCAGAAAATCATACTTATTTTAGCATATTGTGGCGATAATTTTTTCACAATACTTTGCCCCAGTCAATAAACAACCTTGAAAGTCTATTACTAATTGGAAACATGGTGGTAATGAAATAAACTTAAAATTTCTGTTTTATTACGCTCATTCCTACAGGAATTGGGATATAGTGACCCTGATGATTAACAGGTATTAGTGGTAAAGTGCACTTTTTCTGTATAATTTCCCAAGCTTTTTATGAATTCTGTTGTTCTTTTCCACTATCCCACGGCTTAAAGGGTCTCATTTATGATGGGAAACACCCAGAATAATACAAAAATTAATATCGACCAGTTTTAAACATTGCTTTGCATTAATTATCTACTAGCTAATCCACTGTAAATTAAAAAAAATGCAGGCAAATTCTTCAACACAGATCTCTATGCAAGAATGGGCATATAGAAGGGCACTGTATTTACAAATCATGAATCTATTGTAGGCCTATAAGGCAAGATTTCCCACATGGATTTTTCTGATTTTTACAGAGGGTAATAGCTCTTGCATGTCTCTAAGTAATCAGATGTCAAAAATTGTGTTGGCACTCGCTGCTTCAAATTGTTCTAAAAATAAGAGACAGCTGTGAATACTTGACTGGTTTCAATACGCTCTTGGACTTCTAGTAAAATGGAAGAGAACTACTGGAAAATCATTGACTCCTCAGCAGTTTCCTGTTACCTCTTTGAGTCTAGGTGGATTGGAAATCCCTGGGTGCATTGGATTTCGGAGATTGTAAAATTATTTATCTGGAATCTGATGTTGAACTATGTTATGATGTTCAATGGTGCCCCACTTGTAAATCATCTACTATAAATTACAATTCTATTCACCTTTTTCCAAATCTTTGGCATGTGGTTCTTGTTTTTGGCTTCATTGGTACATACCTGCCTATCTCCATTAATCATGTTATAAGTTTTCTGGCGCCATTAACGTACAATAGGCTCGAGTTTTGATGTACAGTGTTGTATAATAACGAGGGATGGTTGTGTTGCTGTCACACATCCATCTTAGCCCCTATCCTCATAATGTTGTCATTATGATACGTCATCTCTACTTGCAAACGTGCGAGAACTACCCCAAAATACTTGGTAGCTGATATGGGGGTGTACCGGCTTATTCATCAAATTGCAGGGATTAAAAAATAACTAGTTTTTCCATTGATTTTTGATGCTGCCTGCCAGATTTTCTGCATAAGCAAAAGGTGTTTTTGGATTTTACATGTTCATAATCAAACCCTATTGAAATAACGTGACGGGAGACAAAAGCAGAACATTTTAATCTAGGTGATGCCGACCTTACTTTGATGGGGGTTCCACTATGACCTACTTCTTTTCACATTCTCTTATGAAATTGTTAATGAAAATATGGAAATAAAGCAACCAATGGATTCGTCCTCATTTTGGTTGGTTTTCATTTCGGTGAGCATAGTAACGTTACACATGATATCGTAATTGGTCTGTCTAGTGGATACGATTCTTGTCCGTAGGCCTGCACTGACATGGGCCGTTGCTGCGGTTCGTTCAAGTCCATCTCATTTGCTTTGTAAGGCCAGAGTCACAACATGTTTCCATTTTTTTTGTTTTGTTGCCATTCTTAAAGGGCACCACTATTCCTCGCCCCGCCTCAACACCTTCCACACATCACACCTAGATTTTGGTACAATTACATGTAGAACCTTGATTTGTTCTCATCTCATCCGCAAGCTTTTTGCTTCTTTCGCCATTTTGATGCTACAATCTAACGTATATTTTGCTTGTGGTAACCGGAAAATATTTTAACAGTTACTCGCTATGGGCTTGCACACAATTCCACTCACTCGCATTACAACGCCATTTTGAAAAATACCCTTCTTTCACAGAACCAAATCCAATTTTAAGGTTCAATTTCTGACTGCTATTTTTAATTTTAATTAACAACAGCAATGATCTTGATAGCCCTACCATTTATAGAACACTTAGGAGATTGCTTACTTTTACTAAGTCATTTCTTATCATAGAGGAAGCAGCAATAATATCTTCTGACAAAAGTACAAAGCCTCTGAACTAGATCACGGCACATGGTCATGTGTCATGTAGTGGGAACAACCCTGATTTGGGAGGACTTTACATCGGCACTAACTTTTTGGGTTTAGCAAAGTGCTTGCAGATTTAATTGTCCCACGTCATAAATTGGGCTTTTTTTAAGCCTATTTATTCCTCTTTCAAAAGCAATTATTTTTTTCACATAAGTTTTACGTTGTCGTTTTTAATTAAAGCCGAATATAATGGGTAATAAATTAAAGGCACCCAAACATAACAATAATGTAAACATGAGAGTATCACACACATTAAAGAGTGTAGAGGCGCTCTAAGAAGACGAAAGAAGACTAAAAATCATGGGGCCTCGGTTCACTAGTAATGGGTAAGGGGTCACCTCAGTAGATGGTATAGTAGTCCCCCCCCTCCTTCACCCCCCCCCCCCCCCCTTCCCTCCCCTTCCCTGCCGTGCCCCGGCTCCGCTCCTCCTTAGAGCACAGACTCCGTTTTCCGCCTTGGAGGAGCCGCGGTGCAGGAGCCTCGGTGCAGCCTCCTGGTTAGTCTAGGGAATTTGGGGTTTTTGACATGCTTACAAACAAATTTTTCAAGGTTGTAAATGCAACACTTCAGCATATGGATTTTTTATCATCTCTTGCACAGCTTCCATACATACTTAGTATATAATCCAAGTACTTAAATCAATCAACCCATTATTTAATGATTAATTAACCACATTGATTAATTACAGTTAACACAGCCTGCACGTAATGCGACATCCGTTTTCAAACTATCAAATCATTACCCCACAAACTAAATGCTTTAATTCAATCACATACAGTTAAATTAAATGACCAAACTAACTATTCCTTTTCCAATAGTTAAATAATGCCATAATTAGTTACCATTAATAATTAAGGACTAATTACTCCATTTCTCATTTGTAGCCGATTCACACAACGCTCAACCATCAACCCAAAATCAACACCACACACACACACTCATCCCTCACACACTTCAAAAAAATCCCCACCAGAAGCCACGGCGCCCCAGACCTTCCACCAACCTGTTGTGAGGAAATGGTCATACTTTCATACTCATAACTAAAAAGATACAATAAGGATTGCCTGTTAAAAAGACATATCAAATGAAGTACTGGTTCTAATAGCAAGTGTAAATTATATGTTGAATGATGTCAAAATGCAACTCTTAGGCCAATATCTACTATCATACATCGATCCTGAATGATACATAATTTTGTTTATATAGCCTAATCCTTATTATTTTGAAATGAAAAACCACCCTGTATACAGGTGTTTTCACATTTGAAAGTGTTCATCTTCAAATACATGTTAATATTTAAATACTGATAAAATTTCTTACAATTGAAGGGAACCTTAGCCCACAACAAGTCCGTTTAAGGTTAACAAAGCCTAAATACGTTCCAACAGATATGGGCGTCATTTCGTTGATATCCACAATTTCATACACCTTCCTTCATACCACCCCCTGTACAAAAAACTACTTTGTTTCCTGTCCAGATCTCGTTATTATTCGTTCTGAAGATTTCCAGCAGGTACTAATGCTTTCTACTGTTTATATGGTCATTTGTGCTATCCTCATAATGTTACCTGTCCAGATCATCGTTATTATTCTTTCTGAAATTATTTCCAGCAAGTACCAATGCTTTCTTACTGTTTTATATGGATCATTTGTGCTTCCTAATGAATGCTGTTATTTTCACAAAAAATGTGTCCCATTTTTTTGGCCACCCTGTATTCACTTGTCCAATAAACTGATTAATACAAATTTTATATGGTTTTAGTATTCGTTCTGCCTGTAAGAATATGTAAATTACCTGTATCTTGCAGATCCTACTTCAAGGTTTTCATCAGGTAACATATTACGTGAAAAATGGTGTTTTTTTTGTTTTGCACCTATATAATTTTCTCGCACACCCGGTAATATCAACGTCAACATTGCAAATATAGAATCCTTACACCTTCCCGCTTGCAGTAACATGGTATGGTTTTAACCTAGGTGGTGTAACATCATTGTTAATGCTATCAACAAATCTAGAAATTTGACGAATACTTGATTTTCCATGATGTAACGCTACCTGGGGTGTCCCACTCATATGACCCCTTACCATGCTCGTCAGCATAATATTGAGCGACCTTACTGTGTACTTTACTTTTCACCCAGCGACTAAAACACAAATCGCTGTGGAATATATACGGTTACTCTTAAACCCGAACGTTATATGTAAAACTAACCCTATCTTCCTCAGACTGCAGAGCATCCACTATATTGGTGGTCAACCACCATAAAAATCAATTTTCACACACGGTGTAGACACCGAGGAATGTAGCAAATACAGCACCAAATTAAACTCCTGGCACAAGTTTTTGGTGGATTTGAAAGCATGGGGCCAAATCTAGTTTTACAAGTAGACCCTATATTATTATAAATGGATCAGTCATTAAGGCTTAATGACCGACCTGGACTTGCGGGAGCCGTTGTGCATGGCAATTGAGTCGGTGCTCTTTTCCTGGCCAAAATGTTTTTTCCCCTCTGAAATCTGTAGTAGATTTGTCATGACGAAAAACTTTTCAGTTTGTATCTTGCAGTGACATTTTAAACCTCGAGATCCTAATGCAAGTATTTAGTAAATTGCTTTGGTTTGGTAACTACTACTTTGGCCTTTGAGGGATCTCTACTACCCAACAATTCATCTACTACCTATAACAAGGAGAAACTTAGCCAGTTGACCTCTTCTAATTCACAACCGCCTACTCTCATCAGAGTCATTACTTCATACTGTTTTGTGTCTTGCCTATGCTGGTGCTAATTGCTTATCCCGTCAGCAAATGACTTCAACTTGGTTGAAAGCAAGTTGCGAGGATAGCAGGCATAATCAACAAGGTCAATTAAAGGTGGCATTTTGTGATTCTAGCACCTTCTGTTTTATATATGGTTCACTTGATATCGTTGGGAAGAGCTTATTCCCAAATTTTAAGTTGATACTGATCTTGGCAGTTTGATGTTATGAGCAATGCTTTGTATCACAGGTTCCCATAGGCTACTGTATTGTAATTTCTGTCTGTTTAACGGACAGAAATACAAATTTACAAGTACGATTGGGTACACATGGCATACTAAGGTTCAGATGGTAGAAAAATCTCATTTTTTTGGGCGGAAAGTCGGGGACGAGCTTTCGATCAACAAAGGCCCCTTTACACATAGGCTATGGGCCTATATGTTAGGTCTCTTCTGCCTTCAGGTTTGCTCAGTATTCATTCCAACCCCCCAATCACACCACCACTCCTGAGGCAAACGTTTTGAATTTGGCTGAGAACGTATGCAAAATTTCCTAATTAGTTTTAAAAATAAATCAAGAGTGTCAGTTTTGTCAACCATTAAATTAAAATTATGGACAAAAATAACCACAACCAAAACAAACAAATAAGAAGTCCCTTTTTTTTGCATGGTTGAAATTTTCTTGTAAACGCTGATCAGATAAACTCATATGACCTTTATTCATTTGTTGGTACTGTTAGGTTCACGGTTAACGGTTGGGGTACTAACTTATGGATTCAAGTATCTGTTTTATCAATTATTTCATAATGTTTGCAAACACCAGAACTCATTCAAATTTGACATGTCCTGTGACAAACTACTTCAAAATTTACACTTTGCTTCGAACAAATTTTGCTTGTACAATCACAATCTCTGGAAAGAACGTTCTATAACGTACATGATGATTTACCCGTGTCAGTTTATGCAGAATTTAATAAGCTTCAAATTGATACCTAACTTGCCTTCTCCCAAGTATAGGAATAATTCCAAAATACAAACTGTTCCCCTACCCCTTGATTTTTTTCCAGTGGTTTAAAAATATTGTTGTTCATAAAATGGGAACTACAGAAAACTTAAAAGAGCTTAAGGCTGCAAACTTGTTTTACCTTTTCTAAAATTTGAGAATTTGTTTTTAATCAATTTGCGGGATCCAAATTTTACCTAAAAATCGCGTTTCGAGAACCTTGGGTTTTTCTCGAAGGGTGACATAGTTGAAAAGTTAATCGATAATGCCCAAACCTATTCCAACAAGAATATAGTATTAAATTTTTGTCAAACTGCAAAATATTTGAGAGAAAATTTTTTTTATCAAAGCAAGATGCAATTATCAGCAAAATTGCATAGGTTTCTATGGGACCTGGCATTGCGCAAAACCCCAAAATGCGATATCTCCGAACGCATCCAACATTTTGCCTTTTTACTTCAATGTGATGCTAACACAAAATTTTAACCTAGAAAACACATTTTTTTAACACTTTTGCAGTAAAACCTAGGTCGATCTGAAACCATGTTGTAAATAGTGCGCTACAACAACCCGTAAAATATTTTGCATTGGGGTTGCAAAATTTAAACGATAAAAAAATATAATAATCATAGTAAGCTACTGGGCAAATGATAAGGGGTGAGGATTTCCTTCATCTGTGAAATCAGATTTAAATATTCGACTGTTCAGTTTTCCCCTGTGTGTGACAAATGTTTACGCCCATTTCACGTCTCATTTCTTTTGGTATAATGAAAAATAATAAGAAACTATCTGTAAAAAAGTTTCAAGGGAAAGTTGAAGTTCTCCCACAGGGTTTCCAGTACATTTTGCTTGTTACCGACGACACACCCACCAACCCCCATCATGCACTATTCTTGGTGGGGCTATCATTGATCCGGGAAGCGGAAGCTGCGCACGTTGTTTTGTGTGGACTTTCGGTGCCGCTTCTGCGAATCTGCGCATATATGAATAAACCCGTGAAATTTTTTCATTCTATTGATAATGGTAAAATGGTCTTTCATTGAAATCACCAATGACGAGGAAGGGACTCTGGCAAATCACTACCATTACTATCATGGTTCCTAGCAGTTAATCAGATATTCCATATATATGTGGTCCACTCTGTATGGTACTAATGTATGCTTTGTACTTTTTCCACGGTATATTACTTGGAAGCAATGATTTTCAAGATCCCAGGCTGGTTTAATAAAGGTGCAACGAGAATTTTGAGGCACCCAAATATTTGTGTCAATAATAGAATTTCAAATAGATTAGACACTCAATAGATTTCTTACATTGGATTATCTCACAGAAATGTCTCAAAAGAGCGAAAAGGGCGATTTTGAAATTTGCTTATAATTTCAATGTAAAACATATGCTGAATTTCGTATGTGCTCCTATACGAAAATTAGAAATTGCACAATTGTTGTACAAAGAAACCTTTCTCAGTTTAATCCTTTCAGAGGGGTATTTGTTTATGGAAACGCTTTACATCAGTGCAGAAATCCAAATTTCAATTTTTCCAAGGGACACCTGTATGTTGAAACTCTCGTTGCAAGCACCTTTATATTCAACTGGGGTTGGGATAGTTTGTGTGTAAATATACAAAGAAGCAATAATACATTCATTTATACTTTTTTCCTACTGTAGCATACACTGTTGACTTTATTATACCAATGAAGGATTTTAACTGGGGACCCCTCCCAATCTGACCAGAAATTAATCCTAGGCTTCCTCCAATCTCTGAAAAATGTGTAACATATAAATTTTAATTTAATTGTATATGACATGGTTTCAGAGGCCATTTGCGGTCTGTCCATTTAGATTCAAATTACTTACACAGTAATCCTAGTGTCGACCATACAAAAAGAGCCAAAATTTGGTACCGCTCTGAAGACAACAACTTTTGAACAGTTCTTTTAGCCAGGAAAATTGCACACATTGTCAAAAAATCTCTGTGAAGCGTGTATTTTTTTTCACCCTTCATATCCCTAAATCCTAGTATACAATGTACAACACCAAGACTGTATTTGCACATTACTTAGTAAGTTTCCAGAAGTGGCTATGTTAACCATTTTGGAAGGAGCTTTCTCGAAGTCATGCACGACAAACATATTGATTTTATCATGTCAAACTTTGAAAGCTTTTTTGGTGTGTAACAGGACAAATTCATGCCTTATTTGTTCTTATGTTTCAATACTATATTTACATCTCGAAATTTCAAACAAGAAGCCCAACTTTACTTGGTATTAAAATCCATTTCTCTTAAAAAGTAATGGAGATTGTAATACTACATTGCTAATAAGAGGGACAAAATATTCCATTCATTAAAAAAGGCGATTTGATATTTCAACATGTTTTTGCCATCTTGTCTGTTTTTATGTGTGTAACATGTATAAGACCTATTTGCTTGCATTTTTTTTTCTTTGGTATTTTCTTTCTCAATCTGAATAATAATAGCATCACACTTTGTTTTGGTGGAAAAGAGAAAAAAAAAGTTGCCGAAAGTGTACATTTTTTCACTCATGCCATAAAACCACCCAAATCTTTTCATTTTCAATAACACCCACCTTTTTGACGTCATAATTCTCAATCACCTAATTTTTAACCAAGTCCCCATTATTGCAGCATCCCTGAAGCATAATGATCACATAAACCCAAAGAGTGTCAGATTCACAGGATATGTACAGCTCTCCCTGTGGTAGAACTACAAATTCAATTTGTACAGCACAAATTGATAATGGTGGGGGTATCAGACACAATAATAACAAGGTGTCAACAATTGCGGAAAAGTGTGACTACAGCTAACACCTGGATAAATGAATTGACCAGAGTGGTGATGGATTGTAGTTCTGCCTTTATTGTTCACACTGAATTAGTTTCATTTTTTTGTAGTTTGTGTCCTGGGAGAAATTGTCCCAGATTTGAATTTGTCATGCAGAACATCTGCATTTAGTCCTGGGAATTTTGGTGTTTTGTTTGCCTGTGTTTCTGAACATCAACCTTTTTACTGATCTTAAATCCAACAGACTAAAACACTGTTTCTCTAATGGTATTGTGTCCCAAAATATGTTCCTTAGGAAAGGGTTTCTTACCTCTTACACCAGTTACTTTTTTTACCGCATTTGCCTTTAAGAACCATGTCCCAATCACTAATAGCCTAAAAATGTTGGTATTTGAAGAAAGCTACTAGTACTATTTTTCTAATTTACCTTGTGAAATCTTAGGGCTAAATGATGTTTGGTTTGGAAGTTATGAGCGAAAATGTGTCGCATTTTGGTCGAACAATATTAATTTTACACAGTACTCTATGGGCTTACAAAATCACATTTTTAGCTCTCACAACAGAATGGATTGAATATTGGCACAAAACTTTACAGATGGGATTTTGGGGTGGAGGCTATTAAGATGAAAACATTATATACTTGAATTGGGTCAGTCGCCTTTAATACTTAATTCAACTTGCAGCCCTACATGTTTGAATTTGTTACAGTACTTTTTTGGTATTTTTTGAAACGGCGGGCCGATTATTACCTATCGGTATCGGCAAAATTCTCATTTTTTACCGATTTTCTATACCGATTAAATTAATACCAAAGAGGTCCAAATTTGAATTAAAATTGTTCCAAACTGATGGCCAAATGGTGAAAATAAATCGAAACTGAAACAATAAATTTCTTATTTTATGTACACAAGAGTTATGTTGTTCCTAACTTACTATTTCGCCATTTTAGTGGTTTACCTAAATCCATCTGCTACTTCCTAGCAGCTTCTGGCTGTGGAAAATGGCGATGATAACGCAAAAATATACACAGGAAAAAATCGGAATTGGAATCGGAATGAACCGATTTTGAAATTTTGAAATCTGTAATCGGTATAACAGATATTAGGGTGATCGGTTAGACACTATACTTTTTCATCAAAATGTATCCTGGTGGTAATAATCCTATTCTCCCAAATCAGTGTTGAAGTTGTATGCAGCGAGTTTGACCATATGTACAAGATTGTAATGGTCCGTCCTCCAATGACTATTCTGATAATGTCACATGCTTGAATTTCACAGCCTTCAAAATCTGGTTTAAACATCTCTGTTCTCATTTAGATCACAGAGACTGGTTAGCTTTAAACCTCCTAAAAGGTGGATTAAATTACTGTTAGAAAATTATATTGTTGAAATATTTTCCTCTTCAATTCTTCTCCTCTTCACTATTTCTCACAAGAAAATAACTGAATATTGCTA
>JAMKCH010050862.1:0-10691 GCA_023653785.1 Ophioderma brevispina
CTAGATCATCTGCGTAGTCCAGGTCTGTAATATGCTGACTTTGGTGACGTCTAAACGCTTGGGTTTTCTTTGTCGTTATTATCAAGACTCTGTCTGAGGATGTAATATATATATTAAGTTACTCATACTCATTACGCAGATGATTTAATTTTTTCAACGAAAAATTTCGCGTTCCCCTCGCTTCTTTTAAAAAAAAATCGCACCCCATCCGATTTCAGGGATTTCCATTTAAAAGATCATGTTCCCATTCTCTCCTCCGTTTCAAATGAAATTTCATTTGATACAGGTGTATCGTATTGCAAAAAAAAATATTGTCCCGCTAGGCGAAGAATACCTTTTGGTATCTGGATCCCTGATCTCTTATACAATGGATTGGAACCTGGGCTTTGGCGTAATTGACGCACTAATGGCCATATTTGTTCTCCAAAAGAGCCCAAGCATGTGGATAAGAGTCCGGTCATTTATACAAAATTGTTCCCATTGAAAATGGGGTAAGGCGACATAACAGACGACAGAATCAAGCCAGTTCAGTGAGTTCATTGTATTTGCGGGTATGGGATGGCATGGGTCCTCTAAAAGCATGCACACGGGATACAACTTCTGTTCAACCAGGTGTCTCTGGAATGGTATTGTGTTCGGTAGACCAAGATGCCCCCCGTTGCTCCATTTCATCTAATATACAATTACTGTGGTGTAGCCAATCCAGTGTAATAGAGATCAGTGCTCTTGACCATAGTATCGACAGTGCTGCGGTCTATTGCGATGTCTTTATCACTGTACTAAACCAGTGGTGGGAGTTTACTTTTTGGGATTGTTTATATGGTACGTTTAGGACTAAAACCCCTCGGCTACCGGAGCCATTTTTTATAAAACAGTCCCGAGTTTGGGGGGTGGTTACCACCCCCTGTGATGTTTCGTTACTGAACACCCGATTCCTGTAAATTTGGGTACCAAAGGATAGCCTAGAGTTCTTCTTTTCCAGTGGTACCAAAATAGTACCAACATGCCCAGTATGACGTCACCAGTGACGCATATGTTTGAGGAAAGTACGAAAATACTGAATACAGGGTGTGCAAAATTGAATTTTCGGCTATTTTAGCGAATCAAACACCTTATTGTAGCCTCTAAATGGACATTCATTATATACAACAGTCATTTCCCATCATTAGAGTGAAAAACCTCATGAAAATCGGTTGATTTTTCCTAACCTTTTTGGTGAAATGAATTTTTCACTGTGTGTGTGTCTATGGTGAAATTGGCAGTTTTTTGCTGACATGCAATTTTATGACGTCATTGTGACGTACTGCTAGCAAGTGGTACTGCATTTTGGTATCAATGAAGAGGAGACTAGATCTATCGATTGGTAGCCAAATCAAGTGTTCCTGTGATACTTCTTGTGGTCGTTCCAGCATGTTGGTTACTCTGTCGTCGCTTCCGAAGGGGGGGGGGGGGTTGTTTTGCCACCCCTATCGAATCACTTTGGGCTCACCTTGTATCTTACCTATACCCCGGTGGATGTTTGATGTTTTTTTGGATTAAAAGGAGGCGAAAATGTCAATTGACAATTACATTAAATATTTTGGCCCACAAAAGGGGTTTTAGCAACGCCGGTGACAAAACCCAAAGGGGAGGGTGGTAACCCCCCCCCCCCCCATTCGGTAGAACGAGATTAAATTGCACTTTAAGCATATGCCAAAAAGTACGGGCATGTAAGGAATCCTTGTATACTGGTATCAAACACAATTTCCTATTTTATTCTAATGTTATTTCCATTTCTTGCATAGTTTTGATATTGAAATGGCGGCTGTTTCTTCATACGGTATCAACCTACTACCTCAACCAATTTGACATAATACTACGAAGTAATTTATTTTCTCGATAGGTTATCAAAGTTGAATAATTGTTCGTTAATTAACATTCATTTATTTATAATTTATATACTTATTCTTTAATTGACTTGTGTCTCATGAGATTTAATAATTGTCTACGATATTAATTATTATTTGAACGTGTTTTGATTTCGTTTTGGTTTGTTTTAAGATTTAAAATATTCCTTTTCCTCAAGTGTATTGTTATTTGTGGCATTGGCGTGTGTCGGGGAGGGCGAGTTCACGCTTCATTTGCGCTCTGTGTGTAGTGTTACTCGTTGAGTGTGTGTGTTAGTGTTTTGTGTGTGTGTCGTGCGTGTTGGTTGTGTGTGTGTGTGTGTGTTCTTAACCTTATGAGATATGCAAAGATCCTTGTTTATATGTAATAAGTATACGATTACGTTTTAATCGGAGCAAAAACAAAGAAATACCACATACATCTGTTTACATCCACACAGACTAGCCTACATTCTTACAAATAAATAAAGGAATAAAGCAAGACAGAACAACACACAAACATCTGTACCTATCAACCGTACACCCGTGAACAATACGCCAGGCATGATTGTACGTAGAACGTGGAATTAATTTTGTTATGGATCGATCGAACGAATAACTCACGCTTCACGCATCGGCAACATTTTCTTGGGCGACACTTCCAAAAGTTAGTGACGTTTAGTTGCCAGCGCAAGGATAATGTGGAATTGTTTTGTTCATAGGGTCGATGCCACAACTATTCCACGTTTCTGTGGCAGAATATACATCCCTCGCGTAATGCAGACTAAACGTCCCAAATATTTGAAAGCGATGACTTTTCCCCGAAAACAAGGGATATAATGTCTACTTCTGACCCCGTTGTCGGTTTGATACGTGAGTAGTTCCATAATTGCGATTTCGTGCGTTACGAACACGGCGAAGACAAAACGGCTTTGAAAAACTAAGCGTGAATGGATGATTTTTTTAAATGTTTGGCTTTTTTTTTTCGTTCAAGTAAAAGGGTTTTTACATACGAATTCCGTCATACTATTCAATAGTCGGATGGCTTTGTTGTTTCCGGTCCGTGTGCCATAAGATGTGCCCCTAAGTACTTCTTCCAGGCATCTACTAGACCAATCAAATCATCACAAAAAAGTGAGGGTAGTCTTTTGCTACCCCGGCACTTGTTTCGCTAGAGGGTGGTTGTTCAAAATGACCGCCACATTAAACTACATTTAACACCATTAAATGGCATTTTTATAGTCCACTAATTGGGTAAATGGCCAGTTTTGTAGGTTTTTCTTTTTTAGTTTAATGTCAAATGTATAGAGCGGTCACATTCACCACTTAAATTATTCCTTATTGAGGCGCTTTTTTCAAAATGGCCGCCACATCATATTTAACACCTTATAATGATGTTTTAATAGCCATAAAATTTGGTAAAATGTTCCAGTTTTTGTTCAGTGTTTTCCTATATTGTTGCTGTCCATATTATATAGTGTTTCACATTTCCCTACTTAAATGTATCGTGATGGAGGGCGCTTTTCAAAATGGATGCCCAAATGCATTTAGCACCTCATAAAAATGCTTTAATAGCTAAAAATGAGTGTGGAAATGCCCCATTTTTTTCAGTGTTTTGCTCTATATTTGTGGATGTCAAGTGTATAGAACGTTACATTCACAGCTAAATGTATTCCTAATTGAGGACGCTTTTAAAAATGGCCACCAAATGCGATTTTAACACTTATAATGACTTTTTGAATAGCCAAAAAGGTTAAATGGCCCAGTTTTTCAGTGTTTCCGTATTTGTTGTGTTTTTGTCACCCATCATTTTGTTAGTTATCATTACTTTAATAACATAATTGCTGTTTCATTTTCTCTTTCTTAAAGTTATTTTTTTGACACTTTGGGGGATTTCACAGACCCAGCTTTGAATTATGTGGGGAAGTCTGTGGTCAGCTGCAAACAGGCTTTGATGTAGTCTTTGACCAAGGACCTGAGCGAAAACAACGTCAAAGTCATGTACCAATTAAATTGAAATTAACACAATAAATCGGATTAACCCCTGTCGAGATGGTCTATAGTGTAGAGTTTCCCTCTTTGTTGGGTAAAGTGATAGAAGGGGGGGTCAGACTTACCAATAAACAGTTGAGATCGACAAGTTCTGGGCATCAAATAGTAAGAAGGAGAAATTCCAGACACTTCTCCATGAGTTGTTTCTGCCCAAAAAGCAGCTCAAACTTCACCTACGATAGAAATATACTCAAGGTTCATTTCAGGTAGCGGATGGATCCTTTGCGTCCTCTTCCTTGATGGTTCGCAGTAATGAGTCCGAGCTTAACATTTAAGTGCCCAGGGGGGGGGGGGGGTTTCCCTAGGGACCCCCAAAATTTGTTTCGTCCTGGCTGCTTTACGCGTGGGATTTTTGCGCCGAAATTTATTGTAATTGTCTGACTTTTAAATGCGCTTCTTTCATACCCCAAAATAATTAAAATTGGCCAAGCCTTCATGAGTTTTAAGTAGTGGGGGTCCCATGGACCCCCCCCCCCTTGGGCACTAACGGAAGTCATTTCAGAATATTTGTAAAAAATAGAATAAGAAAAAACAAGACCAAAGCAATGTTTTTTTTTGCTGATATAAGTTCACACATACATGTAAGTAACAATTATTAGTACATTAAAAAATTACCCTTTATGTGCTGAAACAAACAATTTCATCATGGATGTTGCCAACCCGTTACTGTACCTCTAATGTGAAAATGACGGTGGCCTTTTTGTGCAACCCGTAAAAATACAGATTCCCTAAAAATGCTAGTTTTGTGTTAAAATATATGTATTTGGGTCTTCTAGAATAGATATCAACATAAAATAAGTTTTTTAAAAAATGTTGGTGTACAGCGCAAGGCTCATTTGAATTTTCCGTCTTTCTTCCAATTTTCGCGGTTTTGAAAAACAATTTTTTGCCCCTAATTTGCAGCCAAAATGACAAATTCATTTTGTTTGCTGATTTTGGGGTTGTCTTATTACTCTTCACATGTGGTATAAATTTTCATGCAAAAATTTCCTCCCTCGGAAAGGGTTCCTCCTTAGGGGGTGGGGTCCCATGAACCCCCCCCCCTGGGCACCACGGGAGTGAAAACCCCTTGGTCACTTAATTGTTTAACTTAGATGGAAAGGCTGTGTTTCGTATCCTCCTCTCCTGCTATATATGGAGTGAATCCCAGTCCATTACCTGATAGTGTTTTTTTCAATTTCCTGTTGCATTTGTACTATTACTCTCTATGACTTGCATTCCCTGATAACATGTGAATGGCACACGACGTGCAGATCGTAGAGGAAAATGATAATGAATGCTACTATGAACCAGTTTGATAATTTTGATACAAAATGTAAGGCTCATTAACCCCAGTATCTTTATTTTTCCCCTAGTCTTAGACTACAAACTGGCCTTTTTAGAAGTTATTGCTACCTGGGAATGATTCTGAATTGAGGTGTTTTTTTTAAATTTACCTTTCCTTCAAATCGAGGTTACAGCTGGCTAAGCCCGCAACAACCCTATTAGCACTTAGATTGTATATCGCCAATACAGCAATTATGATCCAATTACATTAAACTGAAACATCACTAGAAATCATAAAATTAATGTAAAGAAAAAGAGAAAATGCTAACGCCCAACTTGTGTTAGAACTGAAAAAAGTAAACCAACAAATAATGGAGAAAAAAAATCCGCAACTAGGGGAAACCTTGAAGCACTGGGCTATTTCCACACCTTAAATGCTATAAACTCATCAAAGGGTGTTAAATTCATTTTGGCGGCCATTTTCTAAAAGCGCCCTCCATTAGAATACCTTTAAATGGTGAATTTGACCGCTCATACATTTTGACATCAACAAATAATTATAAAACACTGAAATCTGGACCATTACCACCCCATTTTATGGCAATTAAACATTATTATACGTGTTAAAATATCATTCGGGCGGCCACTTTTGGAAAGCTCCCTCCTTATTAATATATTTAAGTAGTGAATTTTACGGCTCTATAATACAGTTGACAACAATCACAAATATAGGAAACACTACACAAATGGCCATTTCATTCCAACCCATAAGTGGCTATAAAAACGTCATTATATGGTGTTAAATGGCAAGTTTGGCGGCCATTTTAAAACGTCCCTCTAGTCGAAAAACAGTGCCTGGGTAGCAAAAGTCTAGCCTCACTTTTTGTTATGGCTGATGGTCTAGTACATGGCTGTGACGAGTAACTTAGGGCACATCTATGCACACGGTGACTGCCGCCCATCCATCCCAGACCATAAGGAACTGCATATTTTTAGTATTCAATAGAAGTGTGGCAGCTACATATCAAAACCATTCGATTCCGCCCCAAATCATTCTACTTACATGACGATAATGGAACTAGTAGATAAAGTATGCAATTGCATGGAAGAAATGAAAATTAAATGGAATATTTCCATATTTGTCAAGGCATTTGGCACAATTGACCACAATATATTACTTTACAATTAGAACATTAGGGTTTAGGGGAATAGTCCTTGACTGGTTTAGAAGTTACTTGGACAACAAATACATACGTGTCTTTTCAGTCATTAGTTCACGTTCAACAAATACGTAAATTCGTGTTCCACAAGGATCAATGTAGGCCCATTGTTGTTTATACTTTATGTCAATGACATAACCGAAACTACTACAGCTCTTGATTTTATCTTGTTCCGCAGATGACACTACTATTTTGTACTCTCATCCAGACATTTTCTCTGAAATAGGTTTTGTAAATTATGAGCTTCGTGAAGTTGTAATTGGTTTAAGCTCACAAAGTATCTGTAAATAGAAGAAACTAACTACATGGTTTAAAGGATCCGCAAGAAACTTCCGAGTATAGTGATAAAATCATTGACAACAAACAGTGTTCACATAATAATGTTAACGATACTCAACAGGCATGTATCATGCAAACAGGAAATTTAAAGATACAAATGTATGGTAAATATGATAGTACTCTCTCCTAAAATAATCGAGTATCGTCCTTGATGGTGTATCCCTAGAAAAGGTCAGGAAGCAACAATCTCTTGGACTTGTTATTGACGAAAACCTTTCTTGGAATTCACATTGATCCTATATCCAACAACATTTCTCGTAATATTGGAATTTTAAACAAACTGAGGCATTTTGTGCCAGAAAGGGTATTGTATTCGTTGTATTCTATTTTTATATTGCCGTTGTATAATCTACGGTATATTGATCTGGGTAATACTTCTAAGATCTACAGCCTGTCTAAAAAAAAATGGTACAACCAAAAAAACAGATTTTTTTTCAATATTATACCATCAAACATAAGTAAGTCGTTGTGCACATCATATTAAAGAGAAAAGACAGGCTTTTCATGATTTTTTGTTTCATCTCATTTGGCTTTGTTTAATCGAGAATGATAACTCCAGTTTACTGCGGAACACAACAATCGAATTTGTGCCACTTGCTGGTTGAGTGAAAACGGTGAAAGGAATTATTTAACATAAAGTTATCTCACACTTTACAGATAGAAATCTTTAAAGGGATTAACTTCATAAAAGAATTCTAAAAGATGCGAAACGTTACGTAATGGTGGAAATTATGACTAGTAAGTTCTGGCTTTAAATAAAGTGAATACATTCGACATACCGTTGTTTGTAGAAGAGAACCAAGAGCGTACAGCAACCTGGTTGGGAGAGAGTTTTATGTTCTTGAATATCATGGAATTCAAATTCCTCCCAACACTTTGATACCTTGCTTCAAATTCAAATTTTCTTGACTTCAACAATTATAATGCACCATAAGTGGCAATATTTTTAAACCCTTTCTTTGGATTTGGAGTGTTTATTTGGTTGAATTTACATTCCTTCTGGCATGATTTTAACATATACAATTTGTAATAACTTCCAAAGGCTCCATTTCATTGATTGAAATAATATTTGTATTGTTTATTATTAAAAAAGATATTTATCATTGAACTGTTATGTTGACTATTAAACTGTGTCGAGAAAAATAGACTTCCTTTGTTTACTTGTAATATGTGTTTTGTTTCTTTTGTTAAGTTGCAATCTTGTGTGTGCTTCAGACACATGGCATAACTGGGCGAAACAACCGATGTCCATTGCATAAAAGTGTGCATAAACCGATTTTGGTATGTCGCACTACGTGATTATATCTTTGATTGACAAAACAAAAAGATGACAAACGCCATTGGAAAGCCTGGTCTTTGTTCTTTGATATTATCCAAGTAAAATGACTTATTTTGAAATTTCATATTTAACCAATTTTTTGTTCTGATTGTAACATTTTTTGAGACAGGCTGTATTTAAACAAGATTTAGGTTCTCTATACTCCAAATGGGCACTAAGAACTATTATAACAGTCATTATTGATGTCTTCTGACCCTTTGTTTACAGATACGAACCTTAGATGTTTTTTGACACTTTAAACTTAACTTGGGTATATTTATGTATAAACACTTCATGGAACGATTACCGGAAACATTTGAACAAGTATTTCACGAACGCAGCGAATACATGACATCACACAGGAATGTCCAAGATTACACCATACCTAAAACAAAAAGTGCATTTTCGCGACAAAACAATTAGGATACAGGCATTCATTCTGGAACTCCTGAACTTCACCATAAAATATTCAAAATCAACAAACACCTTAGGCAGAAATCAATTGAAAAGAAATGCGTATTGATTGCTATGATAAGAATTAAGGCAGGTCTTTTATTTTGTTCGTCTGTCTCATAATTTTAAAGTTTATAATCAGTATTAATTTGTGCTTAAAATACCATTAAAACAATTTTCTTGGAATATAACATACTGCGACGTCCTTAAGTTTTTGAATATTATTCATGTCAAATTAATTAAACCATTTATGAATTGCGGGCGTATCCTTACCCGAATTTAGATTTTTGTGGTGCGTCGT
This sequence comes from Ophioderma brevispina, assembly GCA_023653785.1. NCBI lineage: Eukaryota > Metazoa > Echinodermata > Ophiuroidea > Amphilepidida > Ophiodermatidae > Ophioderma > Ophioderma brevispina. The sequence continues at coordinate 8,815 of JAMKCH010050862.1, forward strand.
CTTCGTCTACGGTGTCTGTCAATTGTTCGCTATTGTTATTGGTTTTTGTTTGTTCTATTTTAATTTTAATGTGTAACTTAGCATAAGTAGGGGTTACCCATTCTGGCCTTATTATTGGCCTTTTGTTTAACTCCTTCCATATCACCTCCCCTTTTATGTCTAGATGTTATGTATTTTAGAAGATTCTTTATGTCATTTTGTATGTGATATTGGAAAATAAGTTGATTGATATTAAACAAAAACGGACAATGCCCCTCCAAATATCTCAAAATATTTGTTACATATTAGGAATGCTTACCTATATTAACATCAGGCAACTGAAGTGAACTGTCTTTATGGAATCAAAAAAGACAATCTACTATTTATTCCTGATACCCTTCGCGGGGTGACAGTTTGTAGTTTGTTTGCTTTGAGTTTGTGTATGTCACGGAGTTTGTGCGAAGGGTTTTTCGTGGTACTCAATGAGTTGGATATTTTGTCTTTAGGGCGTGAAGGGTATTCTGTTGGTGCTATTTTTGTGTATAATGTGATTGTGTTTGAGAGATAGCTATATTTTGTATGTATGTAAGTTTGGGGGTGGAGGGTATTCTTTTCGCATAGACTTTGTGTGTTTTTGAGTGATGGGTGTAAAGATATAGGTGCGTTGAAGGTATTGTTTTTGTGGGTCGTTGGTGTTAGAATCGGTTGTCATGTGTGGATTCATTGGTGAGATAGTGTCTATGGTTGTTGATTCGTTCGGCGCGGTCAAAGTGCCGCGGTCGAAGATGCCGGTTTGGCTAATTGACGCGTCACGTGGTTGTTGTATGTTTAGTTTTTTTTGTGGAGGGGATCGTTATGGTGTATGGTTAGGCGGGTTGCGGTCGGGCGCGGTCATAGTGCCGCGGTGGAAGATTATGGTTTTGTTTTTTGTTTCGTCGTGGACAAAGTGGTTTTTGTTTAGTTTTGGGTGTGGTGTAGATGCTATGGTTGCAGTGTTTTAAATTGGTTTGTGTGGTGATTCTTGGGTGTGAAGGGTAACTTTGCGGGTTTATTGGTTTGGAATAGTTTATTGTTGGGAGGGGTAGTTGGGTAGTTTAGGTTAGGCTGTTGCAGCGGCGCGTCACAGTGGCCGCGTGTGTTTTTGGTGGTGTGGCTATTCGGCGTGGACTTGGTTTTACGGTGGTAGTTTTTAAAGGGCTTGACGCGGTCACGCGTGGGGTTGTATCCCCGATTTTTGGTATGGATTTTGTTTTGGGTTGGTTGTATTTGTAATCTTTAGAATATAATTTCAAGTATTTGTGTATTAGATATTGGAAATTTGCGGCGCGGTCGTAGTGGTGCGGCACAAATTGGGGTGTTACATTGGTTTATTTTTCACTTAAAGATGAGGATGATTTTGATGAGTTGGTTGCCGGCCTTGTTGAGGTTGTTTTTGCTTAGAAAGTTATGTATTAGTGTTGTCAACCGGTCCGTGTCCGGCGCTGGTCGCGTGGCGCGGTGATTTGTAACTTATGTTTCTTTTGTTGTTATGGATCTTTAAACAAACATATTGTTGTTAAATTAGTTCTTTTAGCGTGGGGGCAGCTTGAGACAACTTGTTTGTATTTGTTAATATGTTGAATATTTTAAGATGTCAATATGTTATATTAAGGATAAAACGTAATAGGGGGTTCGCATGGTTTAAAGGCGAAAAGTGAAACACCCCCTCGTAATTGTAAACGTCTAAGCATATTGACAATAACTTTGTTCGTTTGCAAAATTGTGTCTTTCGGGTAGAAAGAAGTTAAATGGAATTTAAGTCAAAGGGCTTTGTATTGTTGTTATAATGTTTGGGTCCTTAGTGATTTTTTTAAGTACTGTAATATGGAGGAATATGAGTGAGTTGGCAAGCTTGTCCT
>JAMKCH010050863.1:0-11102 GCA_023653785.1 Ophioderma brevispina
ATACGGCGTTGCATGGGAATACGATCTCATCACCTCCTCCTTCACCTCCTCCTCCTCCTCCACTCCTACTCCTCCTTCTCCTCCTCCCACTCCTTTCCTTTCCTCTCCCCCATCATTCATAATCGTGTATTCGTAAGATTTAATTTTTTTTTGTTGATTTCACTGACTTATGGTTTTTGAACTTAAGACAACTTAACATTGTGGTTTTATTTATATTCCATGCTAATTAAATTTTATAATAGGAATGCTTTACTCTAGAGCATTCTGAGCTTATTTTCGGACATTGATACGCTGAGAATATAATTTTGTATTTGTAAACTGTAGTCACGGTTTTTAGAATTGTTATTAGATAGAATAAACCATATTAAGCCGATATTCTTCAAACATTCACGCAGGGACGCACGCGACGATCTCTACACGGACACATGCACGCGAGAGTTCGCGCACATCGACCAACACCCACTGTTTATAATATATATATATATATATATTATATATAAGCTATATAATATATTATAAAATAATTATTGAAGGAAGTATTAATACCATTTGAGCTTCAGCTGGAAGACTTCCACCATTTTAAAAATGCATATGCTTGTTGTGACCTCTGTCGACTGAAGATGAGGAGCCGCCTATGTTTGCTATATTAATGGTATTTTAGGCCATTACTCCTTTTGAGCACTTATGGTTTTGAATTTTTCTTTCTACAACATTCATTTCCACCCAACAGAGAAAATAATACAAATTTATATTGGGTGTACTTACTTGGTTATGACTGTAAAAACACGTGAATTACCATTTTAATGCATTAATAGGTCCAAAAAAGGTTGTAAGAGAGCTGTTTAGCATTTAAGGGCTTGTCGCTCTAAATTGTAATAGCTTATACTGCCAAATAACGTCGTTGAAAGAAATATCAACATTTTAAACCAGTCTGAAAATTCCATGTAAATCCAATGGACCATTCTAAAGTTACAGACCTCAAGTAACCCAACCCCGCTCCTTTTTTCCACGGAAGAATTACAATCTTGGACAAAAAATGTTGGCACCTTTTCTTACCGAAGTAAAATCGTCCCCCTCTCCCCCGGACAACAAAGTTGACATCTGAAATTGTGTTACAGGGCGCCTAACCGGTACTCAACATTGATCGGTGGGGAAGGGAGGTTTTAGGGATTAGCAAAGGCTTCAAGCTTGATACAAAAAGTTCAGTTCGTACCTGCAAAAATGCCGAATATGTCAATGTAAAAGAGCTGATTTCCACAATGTGTGCCCACGACTTTGACGGCAAGAGTGTGGTGCGCGAGTCGAAAAAAATCGTATAAATTCCGTTTTTTGGCATAAAAAGAAACGGATAAAGATCTCAACACAAATTTGCACAAATCCACACAAGAAAAACAACAACACAAAAACATTTAAAAATGTAATTATCTTGTCGGCTCTAGACAGTCACAAATACAAAATGCAATTTTGGCCTATATTACCGTATGACACTGAAAGGATTAACGTTAATAACATAAATCAAAAGTAACATTTGTGGCTGACTTCTCAAATATCTAATAGTAAAAATAAAGCCCCACACACATACAAAAAAAAACGCAATGAGTGGGGCTCGATCTCACCCCACAACGTTTCATTAGATTACGAGTCCGACTTCATTACCGCTAAGCCACTCAGCTTAATTAACTGTCTCGTACGTGACTTCTTACATCTATTGCTAAATATTTTTTGGCGAAAGCAGTAGTCTTTATTTCTTGTTTAGTGTATAAAACTTTTTATAATTGAGCAGATTACAACGATAATCCATCTATGGTGCAAATTTTCACATGTGACATAGTTGCCTAAATCAGAACGTACGATAGTCCAATATAATAAATAAGGTTAGTACTCCTATGCTTTTATATTGTTGGCATATCGGAAGCTGTTATGATTACCAACATGATTCATACCGGATTATCGCTTTTACGTCTCAATTCATGACCGCTAAAAATGTGTCTTTACATTGCGATATTTCCGTATTAAATAGGTCGCGCATTGAAAAACACGATAGCCTAGCGTAAATACGTGCGTTGAATGGAATAAGATCTCATCACCTCCTCCTCACCTCTCCTCCTCCTCCCCTCCTCCTCCCCTTCTCCTCCTCACATCTCCTTCTCCTTCTCCTCCTCCCCCATCAATCATAATCGGTTATCTGTAAGATTTAATTTTTTTTTTTTTGATTTCCACTGACAATTATGTTTGAAATTAATGCAACTTAACTTGTGGGTTTTATTTATTTCCCATGGCTAATTAAATTTTTAAATAGATGCTTTACTCTAGAGCATTCACTGAGCTTATTTTTTCGACAATGACTACGCTGAGAATAACAATTTTTGGTATTTGTAACTGTAGTCACGGTTTAGACATGTTATTACTAATAGAATAAACCATATTACGCCGATGTCTTCAACATCCACGCAGACGCACGCGACGCCTCTCCTACACGACACATGCACGCGAGATTGCGCGCATAGCGCCAAACACCCCACCTGTTTATATATATATCTATATATAGATATATAATTATATAATATATAATATATAATATATATATATATATATATATTATATAATATAAATATTAAATTTGGAAGTTACGTATAATAATACCATTTTGAGCTTCAGCATGGAAGACTTCCACCATTTTAAAATTGGCATATGCTTGTTTGTGACCTCTGTCTACTGAAGATGAGAAGCCGTCTATGTTTGCTAGATTAATGGTATTTTGTCATTTACTCCTTTTTGATTCATTATTGTTTTGAATTTTTCTTTTCTACAACATTCATTCCACCCACCGAGCAATAATACAAATTGACTATTGGTTGTACTTTACTTGGTTAACTGTTACAAACACGTGAATTCATACTTTATGCATTAATAGTTCCAAAAGGTTGTAAGGATAGCTTGTTGAAGCATTTAAAGTGACCTGTCGCTAAATTGTAACTAGCTTTATACTGCAAATATACAGTCTTTTGAAAGAATATCACATTTACACCATTCCTGAAAATTCCTGTAAATCCAATGGAGCATTCTAAATTTACAACCTTCAAGTACCCAACCCGGCTCCTTTTTTCCACGAAGAAATACATCTTAGGACAAAAGTGTTTGGCAACTTTTCTTACCGTACATAAAATCGGTCCCCCTCTCCCCCGGCACACAGTTTGAAATCTGAACTTGTGTTTAACAGTGCCCTAACAGTACTCACATTGATCGGTGGTGAAGGGGGAGGTTTTAGTGATTAGAAAAGGCTTCAAGCTTGATACCAAAAAAAGTTCATTTCGTATCCTTCAAAATGGCCGATTATGTCAAGGGTGTACAAGAGCTGATTTTCCACAAGTTGTGCCAACTCCTTTGAAACAAAGATGTGGCGCGAAGCCGAAAAAAATCGTATAAATTCCCGTTTTTTGGCCATAAAAATAAAACGGATAAAGATATCAACACCAAATTTGGCACATACACACAAGAAAAGCTACTTGATATCCGTATTTTAAAATGTAGTCTCTGTTCGGCTTAGGGACAGGTCACAATAATCAATTCATTTTGGCCTATAGGACTCGATATGAGCACTGAAATCATTAACGTAATACATAAATCAAAGCTAAACTTTGTGCATTATCTCTCACAATATCTAATAGTAAAAATAAAGCACACACACCATACAAAAAAAAAACTCAATGAGTGGGGCTCGAACTCACAACCAAACGTCAATTAAATTACGAGTCCGACATCATTACCGCTAATCCAACCTCGATCTAACTGTCTCGGTTACCCCCGGTTGACTTCTTAACATATCTTGCTAAATATTTTTGTCGAAAGCAGGAGGTCTTTAATTTCGTTGTTTTAGTGTATAAAACTTTTATAATTGAGCAAGAGTACAACGATAATCATACTATTGTGCAATTTTCCATTGAAATAGTTGCTCTAAATCAGAAACGTACGATATGCCAATATATATAAAAATCCGGTTGTACTCCTATTCTTTTATATTGTTTGGCATATCGAGAACTGTATTGATTACCACTATGAAATACCGTGGAATTATCGCTTTTATCTCTTCATGAACGCCAAAATGTGTCTTTACATTGCGATATTTCGTATTCAATAGGTAGCGCATTGGAAACCGAGTAGACTAGGCGTAATACGGCTTTGCATTGGATTAAAAAAAATAAAAAAGTATAAGATCTCCTCACCTCCTCTTCACCTCCTCTCCTCCTCACTCTCCTCCTCCTTCTCCTCCGCCACTCCTTCCTCCTACCCCCTCCCCCATCATCATAATCGGTTATCTGTAAGATTTATTTTTTTTTTTTTGTTTTCACTGACATTATGGTTTTTGAAGTAATGCACTTGAACATGTGTTTTATTTATTTCCATGGCTAATTAAATTTTTCAATAAAAGGAATGCTTTTCTCTTGAGCATTCTTGAGCTTATTTTTTCGGACATTGACTACGCTGAGACATAAATTTTGTATTTGTAACTTTATCCACGTTGAGACATGTTTATTACGAATAAATACACCATATTACGCCGATCTCTTCAACATCCACGCAGACGCACGCGACTCTCTCTACACGACCATGCACGCGAGAGTGCGCGCATATCGACCAACACCCACTTTATATATATATATATATATATCTATATATATTATATAATATTATATATATAATCAATATTATTTTGAAGTTTAAGTATATAATACCATTTTGAAGCTTCAACATGGAAGACTTCCACCATTTTTAAAATATGCAATATGCTGTTGTTACCTTCTGTCTACTGAAGCTGAGGAGCCGTCCTATGTTTGCTATTTTAATGGTATTTTAGTCCATTTACTCCTTTGATTCATTAGGGTTTTGAAATTTTTCTTTCTACAACATTCATTTCCACCCAACCGAGAAATAATACAAAGTTACTTTGGTTGTACTTTACTTGGTTTGACTTTAAACACGTGAATTACATACTTTTAATGCATTAATAGGCCCAAAAAGGTTGTTAAGATCAGCTTTGTTTGAGCATTTTAAAGTGACCTGTCGCTAAATTGTAAAAAGCTTATACTGCAAATATCCAGTCGTTTGAAAGAATATCCCATTTTACACCATCCTGAACATTCCATGTACATCCATGGAGCCTTCTAAAGTTACAGACCTTCAAGTAACCAACCCTCTCCTTTTTCACGAGAGCATACAATCATTGGACAAAAGTGTTGCCACACTTTTTCTTACCGTCGTAAAATCGTCCCCCTCTCCCCGAACAAAGTTGAAATCTGAATTGTGATTTACAGTGCGCCTAACATTACTCACTTGATCGGTGGGAAGGGGGAGGTTTGAGGGATTAGCACAGGTTCAAGCTTGATCCAAACAAAGTTCAATTTCGTACTTAAAAATGGCCGAATTATGCCAATGTAAAAGAGCTGATTTCCACAGGGTGCCAACGCTTTGACAAGAATTGTGTGCGCGAAGTCGAAAAAATCGTATAATTCCTTTTTGGCCATAAAAAGAAAACGGATAAAGATATCAACACCAATTTGGCATAAATACACACAGAACAGTACTTGATATCGTATTTTTTGTATATATCTTTTCTGCTTAGGGACAGGTCACAACTAATCATGCTTTTGGGCCTATATGACGTATGAGGCAGAAATGATACGTTAATAACATAACTCAAAAGCTAAACTTTGTGGCATGATCTTCTCACAATATCTAATAGTAAAATAAAGCCCACACACACATATACAAAAAAAAAACCCTGAGTGGGGCTCGAAACTCACAACACACGTTCATTAGATTTACGAGTCGACATCATTTACCGCAAGCCACTCCGCTTACTGTCTCGGTACGTGACTTCTTACCATATCTTGCTAAATATTTTGTGTCGAAGCAGTAGTCTTTATTTCGTTGTTTTAGGTGTATAAACTTTTATAATTGAGGCAGATTACAACGATAATCCATACTATTTGCAATTGTTCACAGTGAAATAGTTGCTCTAAATCAGAAACGTACGCTATGCCATATATATAAAAATAAGGTTCGTACTCCTATTCTTTTATATTGTTGGCATACCGAGAAGCGTTCTTGATTACCACTATGAATACACGTGGATTATCGCTTTAAGTCTCATTCATGAACGCTAAAATGGTGTCTTTTACATTGCAATGATTTCGTATTAATTAGGTAGCGCATTGAAAACACGAAGTAGACTAGCGTACTACGGCGTTGCATTGGAATAAGATCTCATCACCTCCTCCTCACCGCCTCCTCCTCCTCCACTCCTCTCTCCTTTCCCTCCTCCACTCCTTCTCCTTCTCCTCTCCCCCAATCATCATAATCGGTGTATCTTAATATTTAATTTTTTTTTTTTGATTTTCACTGACATTATTGTTTTTGAATTAATGCAACTTGAACATTGTGGGTTTTTATTTATTTCCCATGGCTATTAAATTTTTATAATAAGGAATGCTTAACTCAGAGCATCCTTGAGCTTTTTTTCGGACAATGACTACGCTGAGAAATTAAATTTTTGTTATTTAACTGTATCACGTTTGCAGTGTTTATAACAGAAAGAATAAACCATATTACGCCGATGTCTTCAACATCCACGCAGACGCCCGCGACCTCTCTCCACTACACATGCAACTCGAGAGTGCGCGCATATCGCCTAAAAAAACACCCACTGTTTTTATATATAATATATATATATATTATATATATATATATAGATATATATATATATATATATAAATAATTATTTGAAGTTAAGTATAATACCATTTTGAGCTTCAGCATGGAAGCTTCCACCATTTAAAATATGCATATGCGTTGTTGTGACCTCTGTCTACTGAAGATGAGACCTCTATGTTTGCTATATTAATGTATTTAGTCCATTTACTCCTTTGATTCACTTATGTGTTTGAATTTTTCTTTCTACAACATCATTTCCACCCAACCGTAAAAAAAAGAAATAATACCAATTTACTATGGTTGGACTTTACTTGGTTGACTTTAAACACGTGAATTACATACTTTTTAATGCATTAATAGGTCCAAAAAGGTTTTAAATAATCTTGTTTGATCTTTAAAAGTGACCTGTCGCTAAAGTGTAAATAGCTTATACTGCAATATACAGTCGTTTGAAAGATTATCACATTGATAACACCCATTCCCTGAAAATTCCATGTAAATCCAATGGAGCATTCTAAAGTTTAGCAGACCTTCAAGTAACCAACCCGGCTCCTTTTTTCCCACGAAGAAACTACATCTTGGACAAAAGTGTTGGCACACTTTTCATTTTTTGACAACAAAGAACGCGTCCAGTAAAACTCGGTGTCAACCCTCCATCCCCCGGAACAGTTGTAAATCTTAAATTGTGTTACAGTTCGCCTAACAGTACTCAACACTGATCGGTGGGAAAGGAGGAGGTTTTTATGGATTAAGCACGGCTTCAGCTTGATACCAAAAAATTCAATTTCGTACCTTCAAAATGGCCGAATTATGCCAATGTAAAAGAGCTGATTTCCACAAGGTGTGCCACTACTTTGACAAAGATTGTGTGCGCGAAGCGAAAAATCGTATAAATTTCCGTTTTTTGGCCATAAAAAGAAACGATAAAGATATCAACACCAAATTTGCACAAATACCACAAGAAAGAACTTGTGATATCCGTCTTTAAAAATGTAATAATTTTGTTCGGCTTAGGGACAGGTCACAATATCATGCATTTTGGGCCTATATGACCGATATGTGCCACTGTAATGATTAACGTTAATAACATAAATCAAAAGCTCAACTTTGTGGGCATGATCTTCTCACAATATCTAATAGTAAAAATAAAGCACACCACACATACAAAACAAAAACGCAATGAGTGGGGCTCGAACTCACAACACAGACGTTTGCATTAGAATTACGAGCCGACATCATATCCGCTAGCCACTCAGCTTAACTGTCTCGGTTACGTGACTTCCTTACAATATTTGCATAAATAGTTTTGTCTAAAGCATTAGTCTTTATTTCTTTGTTTTAGGTGTATAAACTTTTTTTTTATAATTGAGCAGATTTAACACGATAATCCATACTAATTGATGCAATTTTTCACAGTGAAATAGTTTGCTCTAAATCAGAACTTCGATATGCCCAATATCATATAAACATAAGGTTAGTACTCCTATACTTTTATATTGTTGGCATTCGCGAAGCTGTATTGATTTCCACAATGAATACCGTGAATTATCGCTTTTAGTCTCATTCATGAACGATAAATGGTGTCTTACATTGCAGATATTTCAGTATTAATTAGGTAGCGCATTGAAAACACGAGTAGACTAGCGTAATACGGGCGTTTGATGGATAAGATCTCATCAACCTTCCTCCTACCTCCTCCTCCTCCTCCACTCCTCCTCCTCCTTCTTCTCCCTCCTCCACTCCTTCTCCTTCTCCTCCTCCCCCCATCATCATAATCGGTTCTCTTTAAGATTTAATTTTTTTTTTTTTGATTTTCACTGACATTAAGGTTTGAATTAATGCACTTGAACATTGTGGTTTATTTATTTCCCATGGCTAATTAAATTTTTCAATAAAATAGGAATGCTTTGAACTCTAGCATTCTTGAGCTTATTTTTCGGCACATTGACTACGCGAAATCTAATTTTGTATTTGTAACTGTAGTCACGGTTTAGACATGTTATTACGAATAGAATAACCATATTACGCATATTACACGGTAAGCCCGATCTCTCAACATCCAGGCAGACGCACGCGACGCTCTCTACAACGCCACATGCACGCGGAGTGCGCCAATCACCTACACCCACTGTTTATATATATATATATAGTATATATAATATATCTATATATTATAGAGTATATATTCTCTCTATAAGATAATTATTTGAAGTTAAGTCTATAGACCATTTTGAGCTTCAGCAGGGAAGACTTCCACCATTTTTAAATATAAATATGCACTGCTTGTTGTGGACCCTCTGTCTACTGAAGAGAGGAGACGTCTTTTTTCTATTATTAAGGTATTTTAGTCCATTTACTCCTTTGATTCATTATGGTTTTTGAATTTTTCTTTCTACAACATTCATTTCCACCCACCGAGAACTAATACAAATTTACTATTGTTGTACTTTAACTTGGTTGACGTTAAACACGGAATTACATCCTTTGAATGCATTATAGGTCCAAAAAAAGGTTGTTAAGGATAGCTTGTTTGAGCATTTTACAGTGACCTGTCGCTAAATTGTAAAATAGCTTATACTGAAAATATACAGTCTTTTGAAAAAGAATATCACATTTTACTCCAGTCCTGAAAATTCCATGTTAAATCCAATGGAGCATTCTAAAAGTTACAGACCTTCAAGTACCAACCCGGCTCCATTTTTCCACGAAGAATACAATCTTGGCAAAAGTGTTGGCACAACATTTTCGTAACGTACAGTAAAATCGTCCCACCTCTCCTCTCCCCGGAACAAAGTTAAATCTGAAATTTGTTACCGTGCGCATAACAGTTACTACAACATTGATCGGGGGGACGGGGGAGGTTTAGGGATTAGCAAGGCTTCAAGCTTGATACCAAAAAAGTTCAATTTCGTACCTTCAAAAATGGCCGATTATGTCATGTAAAAGATCTGATTTCCACAATGTGTGCCAACTACTTTTGACAAAGATTGTGTGCTCGAAGTCGAAAAATTCGTATAAATTCCCGTTTTTGCCATAGAAAAGAACACGGATAAAGATATCACACAAATTTGCACCAATAACACACAAGAAACTACTTTGATATCCTTATTTAAAAATGTATATATCTTGTCGGCTTAGGGACAGGTCCACAAATAATCAATGCATTTTGGGCCTATATGACCGATATGAGCCCTGAAATGATTAACGTTACAACATAAATCAAAAGCTAACTTGTGCATGCTCTCTCACATATCTAATAGTAAATAAAGCACACACACCACATACAAAAAAACTCAATGAGTGGGGCTCGAACTCACACGAAACAACGTTTCATTAGATTACGAGTCCGACATCATTAATACCGCTAAGCCACTCAGCCTTAACTGTCTCGGTTACGTGACTTCTTACACATATATTGCGTAAATATTTTTGTCGAAAGCAGATTCCTTTATTTCGTTGTTTTAGTGTTTAGAAACTTTATATTGAGCAGATTACACGATAATCTACTATTGTGCAATTTTCACAGTGAATAGTTGCTCTAATCATAACGTACGGATATGCAATATATATATATAACATAAGTTAGTAATCCTAGTTCTTGTATAATTGTGGCATATCGAGAAGCTGTATTGATTACCACTTATGATACGTGGATTTCGCTTTTAGTCTCATTCATACCGCTAAATGTGTCTTTACATTGCAATATTTCAGTATTAAATAGTATCGCATTGAAAAACACGAGTAGACTAGCGTAATACGGCGTTGCATGGGAATAATATCTCATCACCATCCTCCTCACCATCCTACTCCTCCCCACTCCTACTCCTCTCCTCCTTCTCCTTCCTCCGTCCTTCGCCTTCTCCTCCTCCCCATCAGCAGAATCGGTTCATCTGTAAGATTTATTTTTTTTTTTGATTTTCCTGACCTTAGTTTTTTTTGAAATTATGCAACTTGAACATTGTGGTTTATTTCTTTCCCATGGCTAATTAAATTTTTATAATAGGAATGCTTTACTTTAGAGCATTCTTGAGCTTATTTTTCGACATTGACTACTCGTAGAATAGAATTTTGTATTTGTAACTGTAGTCACTGTTTAGACATGTTATATACTATAGAATAACCATTTACGTACGCGATCTCTTCAACATCCACGGCAAAAAACAAAACGAAAAAAAAAAAACCCACGCGACGCTCCTACACGACACATGCACGCGAGAGTTCGCGCACATCGACACACCCACTGTTCTATATTATATAATATATATAGTAATCTATATATATTATATATATATATTAATATATATATATAAATAATTATTTGAAGTTAAGTATAATACCAATTTTGAGCTTCACAAGCAGGGAAGACTTCCAACCATTTTAAAATAGGCATA
>JAMKCH010050864.1:0-17677 GCA_023653785.1 Ophioderma brevispina
AAAGCAAAGTTATCTGTTCAAAGGGCGAATTTCTTGGAAACTGATCTGTCAAACAGTGCTGCGGGGGACGATTCTTTTCACAGAGGTCTATCCTATGGGTGAGGCTAGTCACCCACTGGTGGGAGTGGTGATCATGATATTGACGATGCAGCAACCATACTCTTGAGGTCCAAGGGGACCTGCTTGTTATGCATCTTACAGTGCGGTAATTGCCAGCCAATCTTGGCATTTGGTGCAAAGAAGCAATTTTGAGTATTGATAGGGCATATTTTTCATCTATTCCTATATCTTTACAGCCTTTTTCTAGATATTATCTAGGGTACACCACAGAGGTGGCGGCTTCAAGGCCAAAATGTGGAATGGGCCTGTCTGACAGCGCAGCCAACCTGTTAGTTACAGAGTGAACACCTTCAGCTTATCTCCAAAGGCCCCTCGATTTACCTGCCAAATGGAGCGAGAAGGTCTTGCAAAAATGAGGATGGCTGCTTTCACCATTCACCTTGAGATTATATCCCCATTCCAGTGTCATCAAGAAGGGGACATTAGGGCGGGGCTTCTCTGAATTGTCTATCAAAATTCAATGACGCAGAACTTTCTAATCATGTGTTTAAGATAGCCACTCATAAAATATGTAAATTGAATAAATCAGTTGGAAAGTATTAAAGCAAAGAACCGGCTTGTATTTTTAAAGTGCCCTAAAGTATACTCCTGTGTAAAAACGATGCCTCTACCTATTTGCCTTCGTAGGCCTTAACTTGAGGTCACGGAAGTTCCATTTGAAATGAAATTCCACTTGCTTTGCTTCAGTGATTACAAGTTTTCAAAACACAATCCTGCCTCCTTATCAATTCCTTTGGTCGATTACAAGAACAAAATATATGGGCATTAAAAGGAGGATGAAATGTCTTGGTAATTACAGAAAAAAAGGTGCTTAGTTTACTAGTTCATTTCAGTAAATGTGTACAGAACTCAGCAGAATGTCAGATTTTGATTAAGGAAGCATGTTGAATGGAATGTTAGAGGCCTGTTTACTACATTCGTCAGATGTTTTTTTTGCACAGGAGGCATGCTTTTTACTTATCTCATACTAGCTCAGATGATCTGAAAATATGAAAATATCACCAAATCAACAGTTTCAGCTCATAAAGGGTAAGAGAATACCTTTATTTAGGATATTATTGGATTTTGGCGGCACATTTGAAAGCGCCCTCTCCTGGCAAACCTGGGCATCAAGCGATTGAGCACATATCTGAAAAATGTTAGTCTTAGTCCATGCTCCAACTGTGGAAAAACTTGGTTCTTTTACACAAAGTGCACCAGTCATTCGATTATGAGAGCTTAACAGCTAAACTAATATTGCACTTCAATTGCAGATTGCATAATATAACGGACTTCATAGTTCGAAACACGGGGGTTTTACAAATGCGAAAAAAAAAATGAATTGAAGAATGTTTAATCTATTTTAAATTTGTCTTTTGTTTTTGTTTGATTATTTTACTGATTTGAAAAAAAAACGTTTTTAAAAGGGCAGTTAAAAAAATATATTTTTTATTTGATCGGTTGCGAATTCCACAATAAATCCCAACATTATTGCTTTTTAGTTTTCAAATAAAAAATATGTTCTTTTGGAAGAAAAAAACACCCTGAAATCTTTTTCTCAAATTGAAAGTCTGGCTGGTGTCATCTCGAAAATCCGAGATTTTGGGATCAATAATCTCATTTTCAAAGCAGATTCTATCACCTGTCGCTCGAAAAACCAGTGTTTTCGTTATCGATTGATTTTTTTTTTCGAAATTAAGTTCTCATCTAGTTGGACCTGTAGACTAGTGTTATAAACAGTTGTTTTCTGCTTGAAACCTGCAGTGTGGAATCGTAAAGTTTTGAAAAACAAAAGCCTTTTTCGAAAGAAGTATGAAAACTATAGGAAACTAACTGTTCTGTCAAATCGAATAGGCCTACACTGAGTTTGTAATCGATTGATTAAATGAAAACGATAACTCAGGTTTTGAATGCCAATTCACCATAATTTGAGAAAATGTGAAAAAAACGCACTTTTTGAAAATTTAAAGTTAAAAAAAAAATAGGGTCGAAAACTCAGTTTAACTTGGCTAATTGCTAAACTTCTCTTTCAATGGAAATCAATCCATCGATGCGATTGCACCATAATTCCAAAAAACCGTATGGTTAATTTGATTTGAAAAAAAAAATTGTCGAAACTACACACTTAAAATAAGGGGTAGTAAAAAACGTAACTCTAAAAGGGGTCAATGGTGACCCGCGGGCTGCTGTCAATTAAGAACCAACTGAGTCAAAATTGGAAAAGCTCTAAAAATTGACTCCACTGATTGGTCAAAAATTTGACCCCCAAAAATTGTGGGTAAAAAGAACCGTTGGGGTTGAAATGACTATGCCTATATTGGGGGGCATAGTTTTGAAAATTACTATATTTTTAATAGTAAAAAATTACTATATTTAATGAGTCATTTGGTTAATCGGGATGCAAAAAAAAATCTTGATAAGAAAGGAAGCGGTCAATTTCAATATGATGCTACTAAAAACAGAAAAATTACCAACCGTGGTTGATTTCAAACCCCGAGTATAGTGTCAAATAAAAGTGACCCGATTTAAAGGTGGTGATCTTTTGACCCAGGTTTTAAGCTGCAAGTGCAAGTTAATCAATCTATTTTTCTACTTGATCGAAAAAGGAAGTTTATATGACAAGTGAATGAAAAAAACAAATACAAATATTCATAATTCAAAATCGCAATTTAGGAATTTTAAAGGATTACAAAGGGTTTTTTTTTGTGGGTGAACAGTTTTTTTTTTCGAGGTAATGACTAATGTGAACTCAAGTTGTTCTTGTCTTCTGTAATCCACATCTAAAACTCAGCTCACGGCATTGCAAAGTAATTTAATTCACGTGGACTTAAAAATATTTTCGATTGGATAGGAAGATGTGTTATTTGCTGTTGCTGAGCTTACCGATACACATGACCAAGGTGGTTTCTTTTTAGATAAAGTTGTAAACCCTAATCGGTTTAAGGGGGGACATGGCGCCATTTTCATACAATATTATGATTGTGTAATCACAGCACATAGTTTCTTTGAGCAAGTGATATACCAAAATAATTGGTATATGATGAGCCTTTTTCAAATATATTTGTCTCGGGTCATATCGACCTCCGGTATGCTAATAAGCAGAGGTCAAAGGTCACGGCACCAAGAAAAAATCAGGAAATTCAAAAGGACAATGTTGCCTCCCCCCCCCACCATTTATCTCAAAAATTAAAAAGTTATTGAACATAGTTGGTCTTAAACCAATTATATGGCCAGGATCTTGATCCTATGGGAGGGCTTACCCAAAAATATATTCTCGTGTTGACATGGCAACCGTTGTTTTCGAACTTCTCTCTCCATTTTGTGCTGGTGGCATACAAACAAAAAATTCAACTGTTGTAACTCCAAATACTCCAAAAATTGTAATACCAAAATCATCTAATAGGATCATAGTAGTACGCTCTAAACTAGGTTGTGCCCAAAAATTGAAGTAATAGGTCAAACAGTTTTGGGAACGACTAAGTGGGGGGGGGGGGGGGGAATTGCAACCTTCGAAAAATGGCCAAAAAAGATTTAGGCACAAGAAAGGTCCCAGAAGCGTTGATTGTTAATTAAAAACAATACAAACATAGAAATCGTCTTTCTCGTTAGATGCTGTATAATTCGATCAACCATAACATTTGGAAGAAAGGTCCGATTTTCACCAAATAAATAAAAAAAATAAAAAAAATAAAAAGTTGTGAGAATTCAGAAATTAGAAAACTACAATGTGATCTCTCAAAAACAACCCTACGCCTGTCCCCCCTTAAATGGTTTACGTAGATTTTGTATGATTCTAAGTCCTGAAACTTGTTCTCGTCCATGTATTCAGTAGAGTTGCACATTATGACCAGATTGCATAATAGTACGTTTAACTATAGATTGAAAACTGTGTTATCAATTTTTCAAATTTACAAATTGCCGCATTTAATTTTTTTATTTATTTTAAATCGATGAAAAAAATAACGAATAAGAAAAGCTTTCATTCGATGCGTCAAACCCTTTAAAAGAGTCTCTACTTTTCCGCAAGTGGTGGTATGCGTATTCCCTTTCCCCCATCTCATCAACTTGATTTTTCTAGGGTTTTCTTTTCTAGAAAACAATAAAAACAACCGTTATTTACAGAGCAACGAAATAGTTTTTTTCTAACCCAAACGTTTTAATTTTGGAAAAAGTGGAGATCTTTAAAATGATCAAATTGAAAATCTGTTGTCATCTAAAAAGTTTTGGAAAATAAACTCAAGTTTTCTAAGCAGATTGCAACCATGTAACCATATACAACTAACATTACATATGCTCGAAGGTGGGGTTTCGAATGTTTCGAATCGACGGTTTCAATCGAAAACCGGGGTTTTGTTGTTTGGTATCGATTGTTTGTTTTGCTTTGGTTCATTTTTATTTTAATTAAAAACTTAATTTACCAGCAGTTCAATTCGGATTATGTGTTTTCCCCGCTTAAAACTCAAGTTTTTCCAAATCGATAAACGTTTTTGAAAGAAAAAACATGCATTTTTCGGATTCAGAGCTAGTTGAAAACTTTCTTTTTTTTATTAATATAAGTTTTTCATTTTAAAAGGTGCAACCAGGGATTGCACATATCAGAGCTAGCCCCCCCAAAAAATCAAAAGTACTGATTTGGCTATGCAAAGCTTTCCATTCCATAAAACTATCACCATGTGAACGGATTAAGCTGAGAACTGTTTCCTTGGTACAACAAATGGTAACTTCCTTATTTCGTCTAGGAAGCAAATAGAACTTCGCCTATGTTCCCGGGAGGGGGCACTGACATTGAAATGGGTAACGGGTCATGTGCCGCCGTGTGTAAGACCCCCTTTTTTCGCGCCTCTCCATCAGTTCCCCGAAGACCCCCCCCAGTTGAAGCATAAATCAGTTCTTAAGGTCCCCTTTTCAGAAAATTTTGTCCTCACGAAGTCTGAATTTTACCAAATTCAGCTCCCAAGCCTGCAAATTTCTAATTTCTCCAAATTTCATTCCCAAGCCCCTACTTCGGAGACAAAATCCGTTCACAACCCCAAGTTCGGAATCGGGGCCGCACATCCCTACCTGCAAAATATTGAAATATCAGGAATGAAAATCACCCTTGTTCTCTCTCTTTTAAGACTTTCTTTAGCTAACTACCGGGTATGAACTCTATTAAGCATCTAATCTGTATAAATATTCTAATATGGCACAATATTTTGGGTGGCCTCAAAATCGCTCCTTGCACCTTTAATCAATGACCTGGTTTTTTATTTTTAAATTAAAACTCATTTCTGACTGCGCTTTTCACAACAGTTCTGATAAATCAGGCTGACTCAACAGTTTTATACGAAGCCCCAGAAGGGACAGGTAAAAAAACATAAATATATTACGTACAGTACGTAAAAATTTCAACTTACTTAATAAAATATCACGTACGTACGTAAAAGGTTTCACGTCCGTCCTCCAATAATGATACGCACGTACTTACGTAATAATATCGCGTACTTACGGAATAACATTGCGTACGTACGTAATAAATAATTGCGTACGTACGTCAAAGGTTTCACGTACGTACGCAAAAAATGATACCACAGTACATACGTAATAATATAGGTACATTACGCGTAATAAACATTCGTACGTACGCAATAATGAGACCACGTACGCGTACGTAATAATTATCGCGTACTTACGCAATAACATTGCGTACGTACGTCAAAATATGCGTACGTACGTCAAAGGTTTCACGTACGTACGGACATTAATGATACCCGTCATACGTAATAATACGGTAAATAAGAAGAACATTACGTAGGTACGCAATAGTTGATGCACGTGCCCGCATGCAGTATGGTAGAGCAAAATACTACACCCTTATTGTGGGAAAGATAGACTTATGCAAGGGTTAGTCGCATGCAACGATATATGGCGGATTCGGAACGGTATGAAGAAATGAAAGTTGTCACCATCGTTAATTTTATTAAATTAAATTAAATAAAATTTCGGTATCAGATGGCGATGTTTGATTGCGACATCACAATGTTTGAGCTCTTGTTTTCTGTCCATTTTGTGACGTGTGCTGTTATTATTGCCAATTTCTACTCTACGTGTATTCGAGAGAGTACTGATCAAGGAGTAACGATCTTGGAGTGCAAAACTAACTATGAGACCGAAATAAGGGGAACTTGAACATTCCTAAAAACGGTACCGTGCATGAAAGTAATGGAGTACAGTTTATATACAGTGCTATGACGATAGTGACATGCGTATTGTATCACAATGACCATACAATGGTCAGCCCATTGTTCGCATACGTGCAATGCACAATGATGGTGAGATGTTTACAGGACGTACAGCATTCACGTATTCAGACTCATGCGCCTCCTATAACGAGTAAACCAGTGAAAGCTTCTTGTCTCAGAACCAATGTCACTGATATATGGCCATATCTGACACCAATTTTCTCAAGATTGAATCCTGGGCATATAAGCGCTTCCAAAAAATCAGGCAAGCGTTAAACGGGGGCGTAGAGGTGGTCGTCATGTTAAAAAAAGCGATCTGGCCTAATTGCTCAAAGTGATACAGTGTGTGCTAAATCCAACCATGTAATGATCAATATAAGGCAAATTGGCAACCCGTCATGTTCTAGCAAACCTGCGCAATCATGCCTAAAAAATGGGACGAGGTTGTTTTGACATTCATTTTGGCGTAATCAGAGGGGGGGGGGGCGGCGTCGACATTAGTGTGTTCACGAATCCTGGTTTAATGCAAATGCTCCCCAATCAGACGGATATCCCCGGTTTTTGCATGTTTTCCAAAAGCAGAGGCACCAAGAGTGGTGGTGGCGTTGCTAATATGGCAAAAATTCAATATCCCCTCCAGGAACTTTGTGTAAAGGTTCCCGAAGAACTGGAATGTGTTTGGATCGAGTAAGACCACATCGATTACCAAGAGGGATTTCTGCAATTACTATTTGTGGTGTGTAAAATAGTAGAGATTCGCCTCCAACCAATGCTTCAGCAACATTTGATTGACACCATTGATCATCTTGCGTACCATTTACCCTGAAATGGGCTTCTGTATCATGGGTGACTTCAACAGAATGAACATTAACCCCATACTTAGCGGAATGATCTCAAACCAGCTTGTTACGTTCCATACGAGGGCCCAAGCTACCTTAGATCTCATTCTGACGAATGTTCAGAACCACTATAGAGTCCAATTCTTATTCACCGATTGGCAAGAGGCGATCACGTCTGTGTCTTATAGAAACCAAAACACCGTAGTACTAAAAACGCCGTTAAGACACGACACGTCCTCCGTCCGTGTTGTGTAATAGTGTTCGTGCATTTGGAAGATGGATCCAAGATCAAAATTGGAGAGTGAGGTCTATGTAGCAGGGAACTCAAATGAAAACTGATGCCAGGTTATTTTTCTTGTTTTTAAGCAGTTTTTTTTTTATTGAATAGAGGTATGTTTACTTCGGCCTACTAAGGTTATTAAGTTCATCCAAGGATCCACGTATGCTTCAGGAAGAAAATCCACCACACCATCCTGACCCCTGAAAAATTGGGGAACTCATCTTTGGCATTTGTTCATCAGCTTAAAGTTCTGGCGTTTTTGGTTACAAACAAAATCTAAAAGGGATACTCAAAGTTTGAAATATGTGCAAGAATGCAAACAAGGTTCTTTTCAGCTTCGTTACTCTCAAACGTTTTGGTTTTGGTTCAATACATCTGAGCTTCTTATGTGTATTGTGTATGTTAGACAACTACTGGGGGAAAGCCGATTGTCATCTTGGATTCTCACTGACGGTCAAACAATCTCCATAATTGGAGCGAATGTCAGAAAAGGGCATGTAAAATCATTCATTCTTGGTCGTCAATATGTCTCATATGAATGAGCATTGATATTTGTAACCTGGATCTCTTGTCTACTCGGAGGGAGGCGCAACTCCTTGCATTTTGTCCGTTCTCTTCCTCAATCTGAGCGTCCAGGACCTGCTTAATCCACGATAGAGTGGAGATCCCATGGCAGACAATTGAGAAATAGGACCCACATCACCCAATTACGTGGTCGCACTGACCGATTTGCTAAGAGCCCCATTCCATACTACATCACTTTGCTTATTCCCTCATAATTCTTGGGTTTTGGCTGCCTTTTCTTTCTTGCATTCATGCCATGGTGCTTTTTTTTTTTTTTTTTCCCACTGTCTACTTATATTATGTTTTAATTATATGTTCTATAATTATATATCCATTTTATTATGTTCACTACTGTGCTATATTCTTGGTGTATAACGCAATTCGGGCTTCGAGCCGCGATGTTATGCTATAAATGCTCATGCTCATCTCATGGCTCAAATGGATACGAGTATAATGGAATATTTTCTTCTTAGCAAGTTTGCATTTCTCATCGTATGCATTTGAAATTATCGGGTTTTATTAATCGATCATGAATTTGGTCTTTCGTATATAGCATCCAGGAAATTGTTAAAATTCAAATTTACACATCAAAATCCTTGCACGCCAGGAAAAATTATCAGAGGTATCTACTAAGTAAATGTAACATTTTGTTGAAAGCTTATTAGTTAAGAAACTCAATGAGGTTTTTAACACTTAAGTGACCGGGTGGTCCTCATTGACCCCAAAAAATTGTGTTCGCACTGGCCGCTTTACCGCGTGGGATTTTTGCGGGCCGAAATTTTGGTAATTGTCTGACTATTAAACGCGTTCTTTTCTACCAATATTAAATCGGCGAAGCCGTTTAATGAGTTAATTAGTGGGGTCCAATATGGATTTATATCATGATAATTATTATTATTATTTTATAATTATATATATTATAGATGATATTGTCTTCTTCCTTCTTATTATTTATATTATATTATGGACCTCCCTTTTGGCACTATCGGAAGTCAATCTAGATATTTTTAAAATCAAAAGTTCACACATCCAGTAAGTAACAATTATTAGTAACTGAAAATATTAACCCTTTATGTGCTGAAAATAAAACAATTTCAATGTTCAACCGTGGACGTTGGCTAAACATTTACTGTACCAACGCTATGTGAAATGACGGTATTTCTGCACCGGGGGGGGGGTGGGTTCAACTTTTTTTCAGGTAGGGATGTGGGCCCCGATTTCGAACTTGGGGGGCTTGGGACTGATTTTTGTCTCCGAAAGTAGGGGCTGTGAAAAAAACTAAAATTTTGAGAAATTTGCCAGGCGTTAGAAGTTTAAATTTAGGCTAAATTTTCAGCTTCTGAGTCAAAATTTCTGAAAAGGGGGACCTTAAGAACTGAATTTGCTCAAATGGGTGTCTTGGGAACTGCTGGAAGAAGAACGGAAAAGGGGGTCTTCACAGTTTAACAAATCGCGTCTATTTGAAGCATTATTACCGTCCCCACCTTACAATATGCCTCCATTATGCAGTACCAATCACCACGGATTAAAAGCGAAAACGGGGGGGCCACATCAAATTTACAATGATGTTATGGTCTTTGACTCCGCCCAGCCTTGTTAAATGAACGAAAAGGTTTGCAGATTACTTATATAAAGGCACTCGAATGCCCACAAATTCAAAAATTGGTCATTGTAGAAATGGTTTTATGATAGGTTCGGTTAGAACCACCTTTGAACGGCTTAAAGAATATTGTATTGAGGGCCAGACGTTCAAATTTGTGGACACAGTGCACTTCAAAGTTGTTGTTCGTAAATTTGCATGAAAAAAAAAACACTTTTTCCTTTCGTTTTTTCAAATGATATTTGAAATTAAATTCTGAGAAGTAGTGTTGTCTGTTAGGATTGCACGACACCATTACTTATTGCAATCATTGAGTGGTTGTCGTCTTTTTTTAATAAGATTTCACTTGTCCCCGCTGCATTGGCTGCTGCCAAACTGTCACTCTCTTTCATTTGTTAAAGTAGTATTCCTTATCAGTGTGGTCGTGGTTTGTTAAGAAATCGCTAAATTCTATTGGTTTTAGGTGTCTATCATCCGCCGATATTAGACGGTGATAGATGACAGTAACCGCGTATTTACGCGCGGTCATATTCAGAGCTAGGGAACAGGCGTTTTCAAAACAAATAAACATGCCCGGAACTAATTTCAAAAGGATGTCCCACAGATAAATTAAGATGGGTACGTCATTGCCGTAGTGGTGTTTGGCAATAGAACTAATTTTGATATTTAAATTAATGAATAATTTTAACTTAGCAAATGTAAGGCATTGTCGGAAGGCATCCTTGCCGTTTCGTTTTTAGGTCTGTACGGGACGAACTGACATCTTACTGAAAACTCGGTCTCCGTCATGTCAGTCAGGGACCATCTGATTTGCCGCTCAGACTGAGCTGAGTGTTGAGACTCGTGCAAAAGAGATTTGCCTGACATTGTGGCGCGAAAAGATGTAGAAACAGCTAAAAAATTCTCAATCACGGGGGTGCGGACAGTCGTATTTATGCTTCGAATATCAGTTACGTGTTTTTAAACACAAAAGGAATGGAAAAGCAGCGCCGGTGTGCAAAGCGCCCACGCACTTTGTACGTAACGAATTATTTTATAAGCACATGTATTTTTTGTAGTGTTCAAACCCATCTCGGACAAATCGATAAGCTGTTGGAAAAAAACAAAACACGTAAACAAAAATGATACTGCACATGCACACAACAACGACTAGGCTTAAAAAGTATAAGAAATAAAAAACAAAAACCAGTTAAATGGGAAATTTATGGTTCTGTTGTTTTGGGAAAAGGCAATGCCAATATGCCCTAAACCAAACAATTTTAGGTTACGCTTTATGGTCCACTGCCAAATGGTTATGTTTCATAACAGGCAGAACCCCAAGAAAATATACACAAAAACATTAAAACAAACAAAAACAATGCCAATTTTAAAGGCAATGTGCCGTTTTCAGAGACACGTTTTTTTTTTTGTTTTTGTTTTTTTTTTTTGGCTTTCAAAGGTGTATAAAATTGTGAGAAACCAAAAGGTGGGAAATCAAAGAAAATTAACAATTTAAATCAGGTTAAGTTTTGAAAAAAAATAACTTCCTAGGTTGCTTTAAGATGGGATAATATTTACGTAAAATTTTTTCACAAAACAAAAAGAGAAAAATTAAACCAGTCAAATTTAAGAAATAAAAACACAAAAAAAGATCTTTATATTAAAGCAAACTCCACCCAAAATCTTTTCAGATGATATGAACAAAATCGTGGCTGTTGGGTTTCGACACTAAGTTAAAATTCCATTACACCATTTTTTCATGAAATCATTGCTGTAAACCCCAAACTGAAACTTAATAAGATTAAGAACTATTCGAGTGGTGTCGAGCACCAGCTCAAGTAGTGTATTATAAGAAGACTATGAATGTTCAATTAGCTTATTACTGGGGTTATTAAAAATTGTTTGTACATTGTCACTCTTCACGTCTCTCACGTAAAGCCCTAGTAGATGCAAGTCACGAGCTGTAGGGTAGGATGTTCAGAAAATTGACCAAATGACCTCCTAATGACAAAATTGTTGCAATTATGCACGAAAACGTAGTTTGGAACTCTTGAAACAATGTCATCTTATTTTTCGTTTAAGAAAACGGCTTAGCCACACATTGTTTTAATAACAATGACAGTGTGAATCCTGAGGAAGTGAGCCCTCATGGAGGAAATAGACCGTTTCAGACCTGGGTCCAGGGACCGGGGCCTAGGTGTGAGTGCAAAACGTTTATCGGTTGCCACTACACACTCTGACTAAGATGATAGGAATGTTAATACTTGAAAGATTTTGAATCAACCTTCGTTGTTGTGACTAAATTCTGGTCTAGCTCCGATAATTTGCTCAATTACGATTACATCGAAGTCTGAGACTTCACACATCATGATGCAACAGCTCACATTGCATGTTATGGATGACTGATAAGGCAACGTAAAATGCCCCCTTTCGTATATTCAGTAAGTTGTTCTGGGTTCTATGGGAAAGAGTAAATGTTTTGCTGCCAAATGCATAAAAAGTGCATAATTTATTGACGCAATACTGAAATGCATGCACTTCGTTACGCTTTGACGGGCGCTTTGAAGTGTTTACATTTGAAAGTGCCAACCCCCCCCCCCCCAAAATCGATCGATGAGAACCGCATTCACATTATTTACTTCTCCTCCGCGCGATCTGACTAGAACATTTTGTTACAGGGGGCGCCTTTTCACTCTTTGTCTGTAACCAATATTCGGAATTAGTGCAGGCCGACAAATTACCATTTTCACGCAATTAAGAACAATAATGAAAAAACTGAATAAGATGAGAAGAAAAGAAGGTTTCCTTCTTGTGGTATCGAATATCGCGGCCTCATATTTGATAGGCAGGCCCAATATTTTTTTCGTGGTGTGGCGCTATAGCGCTGTCCACCACTCAAAATATTGGACCGCTTAATATGAGCCCGCATATTCGATACCAACAAGAGGGAATCCTGTCTTTTATTCTCAATCGAAAATGGCCAAGAGGGATGGCCGGTCGTCGTGATTATAGTCTGTGTTACAGACCTTGTTACTGTATTACTATATGGGGAAGATAAACTACGGATACTATCAAACTAAAGGGACCAACAACTTGGTAAACAAGTCTGTGAACTTCCAGTGAAATTTTCCTCCGAAAATAGCACGAGTATGTCATAGAACACCTGTAATAAGTTTTTCCCTGGTCGAGGGAAAATCTTCCCCTCCCTCGACTCCAATATTAGGAATGGCTATTTTCCCGCTATTTTCTTTAGCCAATCATATTGACAAAGTAATCAGTCATCATTTTTATTGTAACCGGAAGTGTGCGCTCTTGACACCCGAAACGCCTCCACCAGACAGGTAATAGACACTCCGTCGCCCACCTGTGGTGATACGCGCAAACGCCGCAAGCTTACAGGGACACCCACACGTTGGGATATCCCGTTCATTCATACATGGCGATTCAGCTTTAATTCAATTTCGAATGAAACAAAAACATTGTGGAATGAAACCGCATTTTCTGTCAGAAATTTCTTAAATTTACAGGACCGTAGCAAATGAGATAATGTTTCAACTTTTAGAGATTTATTCTAAATATTTTCCATATTGTTATCCCAGAAATTCACTGGACAACCTACAAATTAACAATTTCTTTACAAAAAAGATAAAATTAATAATTATAATTTACAAACCTTTTCAAGTTGACACAAAAAATATCTTTAGATAACAAATCCACCCCAAAATTTTTCAGATGATATGAACAAAATAGTGGCCTGTTTGGTCGACCAACTAGTTAAAATTTCCATACACATTTTTTTATGAATCATCTGCTTTAAACCAAACTGAACATTATAAGATTAAGATATGCGATGGTGTCGATCACCTAGGCTTCAAGTGTATAAGAACCTATGAATGTTCAATTAGCTTAGTTAGTGGGGTTATTAAAATTGTTTAGATACAATTGTCACTCTCACAGTCTCCTCACGAACCCTAGTCATGCAAGGTCACGGTGTCCGGTAGGATGTTTCGAAATTTGAACCAAATAGGCCTAATTACCAAATGGTGCAATTATGCAAGAAACCGTAGTTTGGAACTCATATGACATGTCATCATTTTTAGTTTTAAAGAATAACGATTAGCCACAACATTGTTTCATCAAATGCTGTGGGGAATCTGATAAGTGAGCCCTCATTGAGGAAATATGACCGTTCCAGACCTGGGTCCAGGGACCGGGCGAGGTGTGAGTGCAACGTATCGGTTGCCCTTCACTTAGACTACAGATGATATGCATGTTAATTACTTTGAAAGATTTTGAATCACCTTACTTGGTGTCGAACTCTAAATTTGGTCATCTCGCGATAAGGTTTGTGCCTACAATTACGATTAGTCACCGAGTCTGAGATCACACATCCTATGCACAGATCACATTCATGTTATGGCATGACCGCTAAGCAACGTACACTCCCCCTTTCGTAATTCATTAGTTTGTCTGTGTTCTATGGAAAGAGTAATGTTTTGCTGCAAATGCATAAAAGTCATAATTTTAATTGACGCAATTACTGAATGCATGCACTTTCCTTTACGCTTTGAACGGTGCGCTCATTGAGTGTTTACATTGAAAGCCTCGATGACTGAGAACCCAATCACATTATTTACTCGCTTCCGCTCGAATCTGGACTCGAACATTTTGTTTACATGGGGCTGCTTTCACTCGTTGTCCTGGTTAAACAATATTCGGCATTAGTGCAGGCCGACTAACAAGTTTCACGCAAATAAGAACATAATGACAACTGAATAAGAAGAGAATAAAAGACAGTATTTCCTCTTGTTGGTATAGAATATCGGGCTCATATTTGATAGGCAGTTCCAATATTTTTTTCGTGGTGGACAGCGCTAACGCGCTGTCCACCACTCAAAATATTGGACCTGCCATAAATATGAGCCCGATATTCGATACCAACAAGAGGAAATCCTGGTCTTTTATTCTCTAAATCGAAAATGGCCAAGAGATGCGGTGGTGATTCTAGTCGTGTTACAGACCTTGTTACGTATTACTCTATGGGAAGATAAACTACCTGATACTATCAACTAAAGGAACCAACCAACTTGGTAACAAGTCTTCGAATCTCTCAGTCCGAAAATCTTTCCTCCGAAATACCCGGATGTCCATAGACTCAGGTACTAAGTTTTCCCTGGTCGAGGGAAAAATATTCCCCTCCCTCTGACTCCCATATTAGGAAATGGCTCCTTTTCCCGCTTTTTCTCTAGCCAATCATATTGACAATTAATGAGGTCGATCATTTTTTTATGGTCCACCGACGAATGTTCGCCTCTGTGACACCGAAAGCCATCCCAGACAGTACTAACCCTCCGTCTCCCACCTGTGGTGATACGCGCCCACGCCGCAAGCTACAGTGGACACTCACACGTTTGGGATATCCCATTTCATTCATTACATGGCGATTCAGCTTTAATTCAATTATCGACTGAAACAACATTGTGACTGAAAACCGCATTTTCTGTCAGAAATTTTCTTAAATTTACAGGACCGTTAGCAAATGAGCTAATGTTTCAACTTTATAGTGTATCACTAAATATTTTGCCGATATTTTTATCCAGAAAATTCACTGGGACAACCTACAAATTTAAAACAATTTCTTTCAAACGTTAATTAATTTACAAAAGATTATCACGTATTAATTTATGAGTGTTTTTAAAAATCTATACATTCATCTGTATGATGCATTAAAACTTCCAGTACGGAAACCGGAAAATGAATACCATATTTAATAGAGTTCTTTGATCTGTTTAAAAATGTGCTGCGAATATGCCCCCACTTTTCATATACCTCCGTTTTTGTACTGTAATTCATGGGAATTGCTTATATGATATACGGATTTTTTTAAGGGTGTCGTGATATCACTTTCTAAATGTAAACCGAGTGGACGGAAAGCAGTGGCGTAACCAGCCTTTTTTCAGGGGGCAACGGGGGGGGAGGCACCTATATTTTCAGGAGGGGGCAACTATATTAACATTTTGTTACTATAGTAATATGGCCTATGTAATCACTAATTTTTCAGGGGGCAAGAGGGGGGGCAAGATTCCCCACAGGGGGGGGGGGCAATTGCCCCCCCCCTGCCCCCCCCCCACCCCTCTGGTTACGCCACTGACGGAAGAAGAAGTGATAAAATGGCGGACAACACCTTTTTGAGAGGAAATTCAACTACTCTCCAACAAGCGTGACAGTGGTCCCTCTCGCTCGGAAAGCTACCGAGAAACGGGAAACCTGGTAAAGGAACGCTAGAACGGGTTGAAGGGGAATATTGGAGCGAGGCGGATGAGAGAAAGGAGAAAATGATGGGAAGGGAGGGGAGTGAATTGAAAGTCCGTAGGCATAGATGGAAGTTAGCGCTTCTTTCCTCCTCCTGGCCGTCTCGATCCTCACATATTTTACAGGTGTTGACGAAAATGATCACCGAAAAAAGAGGCAAAACACAACGGGAAAATGTGCCACGCCCCCCCCCCCCCCCCGAAACTGACCAATGTTACCCCCTGGGCTATTACTTAGGTATACAATTTGCAAGAGTAAGGACAGGGCAGGACTAGGAACGATGAACACAATAGCCTTTTCATTTAATAATCAAATTTCTAAAAATTCCTTGGATCGAGTCATTTTTTTTTTGATGATTAAAATTAAAATCCCATGTAATACTCCAATCAAACAGAGCATCAATATCATCCTGGAGTATTGGAGTCAGACAAGGCGTATATTCTAAACACTAGCTTGGAATCGTTAGCAAATAAAGCAATTGCAGAATACTGGGCAGAACTGGGCATGTCGTTGATATATAAAAGAAATAAAAGAGTGGCCTAAAAATGGAGCCCTGTTGTACTCCTGACAGCACTGAAGCCAGTCATAAAAGTACCTTCAACAACAACGCGTTGTTTCCGATTGGACAAATATGAGGAGGATGGAGTGGATGCCAATGATTTTAATTTTGTGACAATCTAAAGTATAGAAACACTGTCAAAGGCTTTGGGAAAAGTCAAGTATATCATAATCGACTGCCCAGCTCTGGTCCTTTGGCACTTATGTCATGAAAACAGAAGTAAACTTGAATGACATTTAAACGCCCTTTCACAAAACATGTTCGATACAACTGGTCCTTAATATGAGGGGAAAGAACATTGAAAATAGTCCTTTCCATGCATGACTTTGTTGCAAATACATAAAGTGAAATAGGTACTGTAATTCTCCACCTTATGCGTATCACCCTTTTTGAATACAGGAACTACATTAGCACAAAGCCAATCACTCGGCAACTCACCTGTACTAAGGGACATATAAAATAAAGCATAAGGGTGAAACAATCTGGAAAGCACATTCCTTGAGGACTTTTGGAGAGATGCCATCAGTTAGCGAGCGGTCAAGGCTTCAAAAAGTGCTTTTATTTTTCGAGTAACCCCCTCACCCTCTGTAGCAACAAACACAACCACTTTTTAATTCAAGGCCAATTATATAGGATTATGAAACTGATGGTTGTGGTCAAAAATTTGGTGGCAGGGGTGGTTTTTTAGGAGGACCAACAAACCCTATTTTGGGGCTAAAAATAAAGCAAAAACATGATTTTTTAATTTTAGATATAATCCAAAAGTCAACAAATTCCTGATACAACATCATACCTTTGTTGTTTTAGATCCTAACATTTTAAACAAATTGATACAAAGGCCAGGATGGATATTTTGCTGCACCAAATGCCGTAGAAGGAGTTATTTTTGGGGTAGGAAGGTAAATTTTTGGGGTAAAAATCACAAAAATAGAAATTTTTCCTTAAAAATGGGACAAAACAACAACCCACAAATTGTAATGTAGTAAGCGGTCATGATTTTTTATAGATTATATGCCTGTAGCTTGTGTTCCGCTGGCCATACAGACCTTTGGCAGCTATAACACTTGGCCTAGAAGTGTTTTTTTGCCATAAAAAACTGCCTATTTTGGTGAACAATTGAGAAAATGATAATAAATGCAAAAAAATATATTTTCGGGCCAATAACTGAAAGATTAAACACTTAAGTGTTTACTTTTTGTGGTATACTTATATTGTAAATTGATT
>JAMKCH010050865.1:0-17641 GCA_023653785.1 Ophioderma brevispina
TCTTAAATAATCTTGAAAATTAATCCTATTCGGTAGTGTTTTGGTCAAGATTTTTGTGTGAATTTGGCCAAAGTCATTTTAAAAAACGTGGCCCTCGGTATTCGTGAAATGACACGTTGGATATGAAAATATTTCTAGAGATCACTTGGCTAAAATCATCGAGAAAACTAAATTAGTAGATAATGTTGGTCGTAAACATTATGCTTGTAATTTAATTTTATATTCGGTGGCCATTTTGGAAACAACACCACATCATCATCCTGAACACCACTGTTTTTGTATTTTAAGTTCACCTTGGCCAAAAACTATCCAGAAAACCGATCCTATGATGTGGACATTTGTAAACAATATGCTTTTAAAGAATTATCGATGATTTTGGCGGCCCATTTGAAAAGAAAAGCCTCTATTCATCCCCCTGAACAACACTGTTTGGTTTTAAAATATTTCTAGCGTCACTGCCCAAAATTATCCAGAAACTTGACCCTATTAGATGGTATTTGAGGTAAACCAATACGCTTTTTTTTTCGTTTCTATGATTTTGGGCGGCCATTTTGCAAAAAGCGCCTCCCAGGTGACGAAATACGACACGGGAAATTCGGCAAAAACAAGTTGATGTGAAAGCGATGCCTTGTGATGTCCTTGAACACATGAAAGTGAAAAATCAAAGTTGAGCAAAATTTCGCAGTGTAGTGATAATATAGTGACATTGATTAAAATAGATATTAAAAAAAATAAAACCTTTTTCAATTTATGACTAGTGAAACCCCTTTTTAATTTAGGCCCTATGACTACCGATTTTTTTTCTTAAGGAACTCTATGACTAGCGAACCTTATGACTAGGGATTTTTGACCCCAGCCTAGCTAGGCTCGTGTATTAACCCTAGATGTGTGTTCGGGTGCTTGTTAGCATAGGCGTAAATCCCAGGGGTGGGGGGGTATATCCCCCAATCTTTTGATGAGGGGGGTGGTCAATACGATCACCCCCCCCCCAATGTTGATGCCCGTTCATGGTTTGGACCAAAAAATAACCCATATTTTACCATAATAGTGTAAAAATGAAAATGGGTAAATTTCCGCGCGCATTGTTCTAATTACAATAACGATTTTAGCTTCTAAATGGCAAATTTTGGTGCGCGCTCGCATTCGCAAATGTGTAGTAATGGATCACCCTCCCCCCAATGTCAAAAAGAAAGAAATTTATGCCACTTGCTTGTTAGGCTAGTATGAACCACTTGTTACTATACCTTATCGCATAGTGCATATCTTCCTCAAGCAGCGGACCGTCAGTGGAGATATCCTTGCCTGAAGCGTAAATCCTGAAGCCTTTGACTGAAAAGACGGACGAAACAAACATTAAGCAGGCACACAAAAAATACCTGCCTGATTTTGTTGGCGTCACTGAGTCATGGAAGCTAAATGCACTATAGGCAACTAGTAGCATCATGCAACAGCCAAGGTAGTACATTAGCCATGGAAAGGAGCCCATTCTGGTGCAATGTGCACTGATGCTACTATAAACCTGTACCAGCTCATCCCTAAAATAATTAGCCTCAGTATGCACTGCTGCTACTAACCTAGCTACTAGTTTAGTAGCATCAGCCTAGCTTCTAACATAATCTCCTAACCTACTAGTTATCGTAGCATCAGCCTAGCTTCTACATTTTAGGGCCTGGTGGTGGGTGTGGGGGGATGGTTTGTGATCGACCCACTGTACACAAATGACCCTGAGTTTAGCACTTTCTTTAGGCACTTTAATTACTTATAAAAAAAAAAAAAAGAAAAAAAAAAAAAAAAAAAAGAATTATCAGGTCCATGGTGTCACAAAATGGCCAAACCCGTGGGGTGTGGCTGTTTATTGGACCCGGGTTGATGGGGACCCAATGACTCACGATTCGCCATATGCGGGGGTGTGCGAGGACCCCCCAAATTCCGCAAAATTCCCTCTTTTCGCTCATTTTTTTTCCTATATGGGTCCAAATTTTAAGCCATTATTTGACAAGAAAGTTCCACATTTCAGACCTTCATTTCTGCGGAGAGCTATAGCTCCCTGAGCTCCTACACTTCTCCTGAGCAGTCTTTCAGGAGCTCCAAAAATGAGCTCCTTATTACTTGAAGGCCTGTGTTTTTGTTACTGACATGTAATTAATTTTAGGCCCCTTGTGAGCTCCTAAATGAATACGGAGAGTTCCTCGTAATTGGAAAAATATTTGAAATTTGCAGGAATGCTTCAAAGTAAAGGATAATTCTGTAGGAAATCTCATAAGTTTTACATTTTCTAGCTGTAGAATTGACAAAAGGAAGAAACCTGGCATGTTCCAAGAATACGATTCGTCCCTTCAATTACGTGTTGTAGTAAGTGTCCGAACGGACAGTAATGACTAAAACCTCAGATTCTGTCCTATAGGTTGCTTCTCGTCTATCATTTGCAGGGTATGTTTAGGCAACCTGTCTTTTCATACATGCAAAATCTGATTTTTGAATGATTTGTTATTGATTATGCTGATTTAGCAATCACGAAGTGCCTTTAACAGAGGCTCCTCTTATTTTCATCAAGGAAGGCGTGACATTTTTGTGATCATATGTTCAAAAAGGGGGTCGGTCCACTTTTACCAAAGGTCGCACCTTTTCGAGGTTTCGCACCACCACAAAATAATCCTGATATGTCAAAGATATGGTTGTAATGGGTGTATTACTAGTTACTATGCCATGAAGTTCCAATTATGAATAGAATCTACATTAAACTTAGAAATTTTTATCACCTTACGCTAAGTAAAAGCGCAAAAAATTTGGCCCCAGCTTTAGACCAACTAGTCATGGAGGCTGCCCCTTGGCCTACACATCAGCTGCTGTCCAACTTTTGATCTGACCAAGAATGCCCTAGAAATCCATGAATCAGTCCCCAATTTCGTCATCAGCAATAGCAGGAGTAAGGAGGCCGGAGGCTTCGTCGTCGGTAGTAAACTCTCACCGTGATGACAAGAGTTCCATCTCCCGCGCCCGTATAGGCACCGTCGCGTGAAATTTTAACAATTTCTTGCGGAACGGCCATCATCAGAATTTTGATCCAGAACTTCTCCTTAAAAAATGCAGGCTACGGTTGCACGAGGTTTACGTGTTACGAAAATATTAGCATTGCCGTCCTAATCTTTTGAAGCCCAAATTTCAAAAATGGCTTTGAGATTTGCTATTTTCGGTTGAAATTGAAGGCGAACATTTTGCCTTTTTTCGACACATTTCTTCAACTGTACTACATGGTATAAAAACATTCTTTTTTTTTTTATTTCACACCAATTTCGCCGTGTATAACAAAGTTTTCACACATATTCACTGTATGTTTTTCTATTTCACCTTCATCTCAGTTCGATCTTGCTTCAACATTAATATTTGTGAAAAAAAAAAATTTTCGGCTAGCCAGTAGAGCTTCATTGTTTTGTTACTATCTAAAACTCCACTTCGGGATCTCGATTCCCGGGTCGCAGCCATGCCAGTCTTTCTCCAAAAGCTCTTGTTCACTTGTTCAGGCGCTCTACCACTTCATTCATTGGATAAACGACTGATACAAATAACGTCAAGATCATATTATGCAGGAAGCATTGCGAGGCCGTGTGGCTACCCCTTCCTAAAACTACAGCCGGTCTTTTTACCTCACGTGGTAGCCTATACTGCAGCTACCCCATGTCTACCGCGGCAGCTACTGCACCGTACCACAGGGCCTAATTGCGAGGCGGTAGATGCAAAATAGGGCTTACAAAGTAACATTATAGATATACAGTAATGCATCTACTCTACAGTACCTAACCCGATGGCTACCCTGTATTTGCCACTAGGTGGAGAGAAGGTGGATTGTGAGTAGACAGTACCGGAGCACATGCAACTACCACGTAGCTACCCCGTTATTAACACGACTCCCCGTTTGAGAGTGGAAGAATTTTTCTGAATGAGGTCGCTAATACACTTTTGGGCTCCGTTTAGCCTTTTTGGACGTTTTGTAGGAAAATCATTAGAAATTCAAAATCGGGCATCATCAAAAACCCCTCAGAGATTCCCCACATGTAATAAAAATTCAAATATCTGACCAAAATAGCAAAAAAACAAAATTGGCCAGGAGAATACCGCGCGCGCTGAGAGCCGGTGTAACCACGACAGCACCACCACGGTGCAGACAGCCCTGTGTTTACACTACGTCTATGCTGCCCAAATACACGTATCCTGGCCGGCGAGTGTCGTCTAAGTGGTATGTAATCACCTTTCTCTCGGTAGTAGCTGTGTGGTACTACCATGAGAAATTGGCCGTGTAAACAATACAATACCATGGTGACAACTTCTAATTTAGGGTCCCCAATTTCCTGGTCCTTGTTCCATGCTACCACTATTAAATCATATATTTTCCTCTGAGCCAATAGACGTCAATCATGTCTTCAGACTGATGTTTGCGTGAGCATTTTCGCATCGCCCTTTATCTCGATCGTGCGTATGTCCAGGTCGTTGAATCACGCCCGCGTTTTAATACTGCGAACACTGCATAACACACACTGTCCTGACCGAAGAAGGTAAAAAGCAAGTTCAATCCAGTTCAACTCAGGCATAGCGCCTTGTTTTATCTGTCAGGCTTTTTTGCATTTGCAAGATTTGATAAATTTTTTAAGGCGGGTCATTATTATACTCGGTAGACGTCTGCAGACGTCAAGCTGTTCGAAACATGCTTTTTTACGCACCGCGTATGTTTATTATACATCCCAAGCGCGAAGCATGTTCCGGAAGACTATCGTCGACAGACGTCCCCCCCCTTCCAATAATAGTAGAACCTTCTATTATAGCAGTAAACAAACACACTAGCATTAATCACGGCGTGTTGCCCTAAGTAGCACCACCACTTCCGCCAGCACACGTATTCGTATTTTTTTATACCTAGATTAGTAGGATCCCTTAACCCAGTGGTCACCACAGACCACCAGAGAGTACCAATTTATTTTAATCTTTACTCCCCAGACACGGTAGCCCCCCCCCGCCCCCCCCCCCCCCCACGCCCCTTCTCATCTAAGAGCCATGCACTGATTTCAAAACCTGCAAACCCCTGTTCAAAATAATTAGAATCCTGTGAATAATCCATACAGTGTGCCAAATAATGAGCAGTTTGTCATGTCCTCGGACATCCTTGATTACGCTACTACTCCAGAATTAATAATTCTTAATTTGAGACTACACTGTCCAGATTATAATTGACCATCGCTCCATATCATAATTTTGGCATCAGCACATAAGTTGTTATACATTTAGGACTCTGGCAAGCAGTGGCGGATCTAGGGGCCCAAGGGCAGTATCCGAATCTTGATTTATGTACTTCGCTATATTTATGCGCTATGCTGAATAAGCGGTTTCGGTAATTTCTGTACTTCTTCCTGAGAATGGAGCTGGTAGATACACTTACAAGGTAGATGGGAGTCATTACAACCCGTACAACACCATGATCTAAATTTTACAACAATATAACAAGATTAACTAGTCTTTTCCTAGACTTTGCTATTTGCAAAAATAAATTTGGTACATTTGTAGCAACATATTTTAGTATTGAAAAGCATCAACATTTTACAGTATTGTGGACGTTTAGAAAAAACAAAATAAGCAACATAATTTGCGCCTGTACCTGGCAGGTCTAACATCGAATTCATCCCCAAAAACCATTACAGCATAAATTTCATATTTTGTAACCTCCACTTTGCAAAATCTATTTAAGTCATTTGGCATTTTATAGTGCCAATATCTAATTTATGGAAAAAGCTATAGGAAGTACCTTTTAATAAACTAAAGCATAAACTATTCTTATTGTACTTCAATATCCAGTTTTGCATTGTCCATTTATGGCGGCGATCATAATAATTCTATATTTTTGAATTCTTGTTACTCTCAGAAACCAAATGACTGAACCAAAGATTGAAAATTTCTTTTTTTACAGATAATCTTAGAATTGTAAATTGAGAGCAACCTTTAATCCACTTTTATAATACGACTCTCGACTATAAGAAATATTAATTGTTTTGCCATTCATTTCTCCAAAGGCCCTTGTTCAACATATGTTCCAGGCGCTCTACAACTTCCATATCATTGGATACACGAGATAAACGTACAAATCCTGATTAGAGCAGAATCATATTCAGGGATCGTGGACTACCCCTTCCCTAAAACAACACTAACAATACCACTGGATGACAATTCTAATTAGGGATCCAGACATCGCCGGATAAGGACTGAAGGACGCCCTCTATAGTTTTCATTAGAACGGATGAATTTGAAAACATTCCCCACATATAAGCGACCTGCTCAAAGTTTACCTTTTCGAATAGTGTTTCCAAAAAATCCACTTCACATAACTTCTCAAAAGTGTCTTTTATTTAAAATTATAATACAGGTTCAATGGGTAATGAGAAATTTCCAAATTTGAACCCTTTCCCGCCCACCCAAGAACCCACATGCCGCTTTGCAAGATTGTGTATTATATTATTATTAGCACATATATGTGAGTGGCATATCTGTTCTTGGGGGGGAAAGACCCCATTTTTTGCAATTTCTGTTTTTTGGGGGCTGACACTAAATGGATTGCCAAAACAACAACACCCTATTACATTATACATGCCATACCACACTACGAGGTAAGGCATGCGAATCTACCAGGCTTCAGTTCATTCCCTTGGATGGACACTGTTAATCCCGCTTACCATGCAGTCTTCTGGGGATCATAAATAATACTAAAATGCAGTGGTGTAATTTGCTCAATAATACTGTTGAATGAAAGATATTAAACTGCGCCACGTGAATTGGGATTTTTATTAGTGGTGGTTGGAGTTTATCTTGCTCATGATATGCAAAGCGCTGCCTGGGCCAAAGATTGCGGGTCATGTGTGCATAAAGAAGTTTGCTTGGTGATGCATGAAGACGGTTACGTAATCCAAATCTTGGCACTCATTGCAACTACACTAGGTTATTTGGTTTTGTTGCTGCCTCATGTAGCCTCTTTGGAGCTTATAAAGGACAAAATGTCTATCCAGGCATCACTTTTACAACTCTAAACAACGGGCAGTTATGTCAACATCGCCCTGTTCTTCATTAGTCATACTGGTCATTGTAAACGGAGGCATGCGCTACTTGGCTTTTTTCCAGAGAGTATGACCCTGAAGTTTCTCAGACTTTTCGCATTTTTTTCTTGAGACCAGTGTATTTTGATGCTTAAAACACCTTCATACATGATAAAGTAATTGTAAAACACCCACTCCAAATTTGTATGAATATAACTATAATGATTAAAGAGGGGCCTCCTTCATTTCTATCCTGCGGTAGTCCCTTTCACCTGGTCTATGTTCCATGCTACTCCCATATTTATACTCCATATAATTTTTGTCCCTCGAGTCCAATGACGTCCCATGTTCAAGGACTGATGTTTTGCGTAGCATATTTCGCATCAGCCTTTATTCCGAGCTGCGTTGTCATGGGCATTTTGAATCAACGCCCTCCGTTAACTAATACTGCACTCACTGCATACACACCCTGTCGCTGAGCTCGAGTGAGTAAAACAGTTGCAATAAGTTTCAATCGGCAGAGCGACTTGTTTTAAATCTGTCAGGTTTTCATGCATTTGCAAGAATTTGATAGAAGTTTTAAGGCCGGGTTTCATTCATTCTCGTAGACTCTGCAGACTCAGCCCTTTCGAACATGCATTTTTACGCACGCGTATGTTTATACATCCCAAGCGCGAAGCATGTTCGAAGACTAGCGTCAACAGACGTCTGCCAATATAGTATAACCTTATAATTCTCCATGCAAAACCACAAAGCATTTAATCAAGGCTGATCCCTAAGTAGCACAACCACTTCCCTAGACAACACGTATTCGTGGTTTTTTACCTAGATTAGTAGGATCCTGAATCCAGTGTGCACAACAGACCACCAGAGAGTACCAATTTATTGAATCTTTCTCCAGACAGGGTAGCCCCTTCTATGCTAAAGCACTGACTTAAAACCTGCAAACCCAATGTTCAAAATAAATGAGATAAATGTCAATAATACCATACAGTGTGAAAAATAAATAGCAAGTTTGTCGATTATCGGACAGCCTTGATTAACGCTACTACTCCAATAATTAATAATTCTTTTGAATACTACACTGTACAGATTATAATTGACCATTCGCTCCATAAAGCATAACATTTTGCATAAAGCATGTAAGCATAAAGCATATAAGTTGTTTACTTAGGAATAGGCAAGCCAGTGGCAGAGATCCAGGGGCCCCCCTAAGGGAATGGCCCTAAAATGACCAAATATACAAACATCGCCATTGTGTGCCCAATCCACCCATTCGTATTGATGTCTCTAGATCTGCTGCGATAGATATACTATTATATATAATATATAAAAATCTACAACTGGTATATTAGGGAGACATTTAAATAATCTTAGCTGATAATGAGTTTATAGTATGTAAATTATTTAATATAATATCCTTGGTATTCTAGTGGAGTACCTTCATTTTGCATATAAATTAATATCATATCTTTTGACGGAAATAACCGCAATTCTAAGGAAACGGAAAGTTAGGGATACAGTAAATGTCTCCCTAAGGTATTCATTTAGTACATAACAAGATCAGTGTCTCCACAAGGGTGCGATAAGGGTTATAGAGATTATTATATTATTATAATCTTATATAATATATATAATATTAATAGTTCAGGAAAGAGTACCGTAATCATTGTCCAAAATGGGGGGAATTTGGTATATACTAATGTTCATAGTTTATAGGACGGGCTTATCATGAACCTATCAGAACTCTTGTAAATACTACAAACCTCACCTAATGTATAAAAAAAACCTTAAAGCAAAAACAGCACTTTTTTCCGGATAGTTTAAAGATTTTTGCACATTGTAGTGTAAGTGACTAGTAACAATACCGTGAATGGTAGAGCTCAAAACTCTATGTGTCGCAAAAGAAGAATTTTGTAATTGGAATAATTAATATCGGAGATCTCCGATAATAATTCAACGGCTGCTGGAAATGTCCTTTCACATGATATGAAATAGCCGGGAAATTGCACCATGTACGTGTCTACGCTCACCCATTAGTTGTTCCGGTAGTTTAGGCAAGTCAAGTTAGAGATCATTTTTTGCTGAGGTGACACTATTTGGCATTAAATTAGAATTAAATTAGAATTAAATTACAATCAGGGATTCTGATTCTAATTACAAAATCGCTCCTTTTATGCCAAATACGCATTTTTTAACATTGCCACTCGCAGGTATAGTTTACTAGACAATTACCAACACATCTGTGCAAAAATCTCAAATTTTGAAAATTGAGGACGCTCTTCAAAACTGAATTTAGTGAAACATTCAAGTTCACATTTTGCTTTCGTGCACCGTGAAAGAGTTGACAAAATCCCATTTTGTGCTGTTCCTGGTGGCCGTTCCCCGTTTCTGAGTGAGTCATTTGACTTCCTTTGGTTGTCCAACTCGTTTCTCAACAGGTTATTTATCTTTGCTAACTTCTCATTCTCTTGTCTTGCCTTGATGATGTCGCTTACGAGGCTTTCCTTTTGTTTGAGATATTTGTTGCTTATCCTCAATTCTTGATTTGCTGACCTAGTCATATTGATGTCCTGTATTTTATTACTAATTCATCCTTTTCTTGTTCTGCTATTGATGTCCTGTATTTTATTATTAATGCATCATTTTCTTGTTCTCTTTCCTCCTCTTTTCTCCAAGTCAGATGATAATTGCAAATAATTTATCCTTTGCATCCACCGTTGTGCACCAATGTTGGGTCAGGAGTGTTGAACAATTACTAATCTTAGAAAGATGCAAGAGACATACATCGCATGGTTTATTAAGATGTTCGTCCAAGTCTTATCATTTGTAAAAGAGGAAACTTCATTGGTACATGGTTAAGGCACGTAATTCGATGGAAGGATAGTCTAACAAAAACTATTCTTCAAGGGAAAACAATCCAGAGATGCTAGAGAGGCAGACGAGCCAAGCTGTGAATTGACAACATGAATTAGTAGACTGGACTGAATTGGAAACAACATCTGAGAACAGCCCGAGACCGAGAGAAATGGAAGTTGTGGTTTAGAAAGGCACCATGTCGCTCCAACGGCTGAAAAAGTCACTGACCTTTACACATGGATAGCGGTCTGAGTCACCGAGTGTCACAACAGAAAGTTGTTTTTTACCTATACAATATGGCGGGAAACAATGCATACACCTTTTCAAACAATAGAACATATGTGTGGAATATGTGCACCAACAGGTGTATGCATTGTTTCCGCCATATTGTATAGGTAAAAAAAGCAACTTCCTGTTGTGACACTCTGCGACCATTCAACTGTGCGGCAGCCCGCTATTCATGTGTAGAGGTCAGTGGAAAAAGTGCGGGAGTGAGCAAGTAATTTCAATTCCAAGTTCCAGAAGAATGATTTCCTCCCCCCTTCCTCCTCAAACGTCCTATATATGGATTCACACCAGTAATAACGTGAGAAACGTTTAAGTCCGTCCCACTGCAAATGAGGTTTTGTTTTTGTGACCCTCGCGCTAAGTATATACCCTAACAACTGAGAGACAATGGGGATATCCAGGGTTCAAATCATGGTTGCTATCATATAAGTATAAATCTGTAGGAATATCAAAAAAGGTTCATATTGATATGTTCCTTTTGATCCGACAAACCCAATTTTGACCGATCTTACAGGGAACACCCCGACTGAAAAATGCTGTTATCTCCAGGGCCTACGGCGCATTCTAGTTTTCACGGTCCAGTAGCTCGAAAATTTTTGGGGATAACTACCCAGATTTCATGATTGATCGATTAGGAGATATGATGATCTTCAAGCATAATTTGCTTTAAGGTCTGAGTTGTTCCATTGAGGAGAAAATGACGTTTTCATCCGTCCATTTTGTACAAGAACGAATGGGACCAGTATTTAGTGGTGTGGAAACAAATAGCTTGGATGCAGAGACTTGTATACAATTCACTACCGACCAATAATTACCGACCAAATTTGAATTATCATGGTAGAAACTTTTCCAGAAAAAAAATGAAAACCCGGAGACGAAGACTACAAGAACATCACCAAACAATATCATTCCTACACAAGAGATGGCAGGCTATGTAACCTAAGAAACACCTAAAACTATTTGCTGTAATATCTTCTACTAAAGCCACGTCGTGTTTCATCTTGAATTGAGAGCCTTACAATTCATCATGAATTGGCTGGTAATCGGGAATGGCAACGTTATGCGCTTTCAATTTGCTTCTTCTCTGTTGCGGAGAATCGGGTGTTACTTGTAATTTGTTTGCTAACTCGTCAAGGGCGTTGTCCCAGGACACGTCGGCGATTTGTTTTCCATTTTCAACACGGATCTTCTTTTGCCCATGTAACTCCTCGGTTACCCATGCACGTTTTCAACTAAAACTGTTCAGTCTGTCCGTGGTGTTCCATGGCGGTGCCAGTTCAACTCCCTCCAACAGCTTTGTTGATTTTGTCGGTTGACATGATCACAATGACTTCAATTGTAAGGTCTACATGAGCATATTCGTGAGCATCACGGAGCGCAATAGCAAAATCCGCTCCATAAGCCCTTGTCATCAGAGCACACCATTAATCATGTCGTTACTACGGGCTCGTTTTTTCTTTGGTAGATCTGTGGTCAACAACTCACGGTGGAAACCTCTTGCCTTTGCATTTATATCTTTCATGGCAAAAATCCTACAGTAATGAAGAGTCGGAAATGATAAATTAAGACAATCAAGCTCAGGATGGTTCCAATGGCAAAAAGGCAGAAAAAACCAACTAGAGAATGTTGCAAGAAACTCCACGCTGGAAATCACATCTCTGGGATTGGTGCGATTTCAGCTATGCTTCCCTTTGGGGCAAATCCAATTCTTGACGATGCTATCAAAATTGGATTTGGTGACCTCGGCAGCCTTTGGCCTCAAATGAAATCCCTACAATCAGAGAGCCATTGTAGATGCCATGTGCCGGAAAATCTGATTTCAGATCAAATCGTAAGACATTAGTTTTTTCCACCTACACGTAGAGAGGACGCAGGCAATCAAGGTCTGAACTCCAAATTCTCCTAGGAGCATCTCCCTTATTTAAAATGTACGTCTCCCCTTTCAAAATCATGCTTACCTTACCACCATCAGAAGTACTGCATGGTTTAACGCAAGAGAACTTTGTACATTTTGAATATCATTAAAAAATTATCTGGAGTGAAAAATCAAGAGTGCATCTTGAAGATGACTCGTTGAATAAGAGATACGGAACGCCTGGACGATAGAATCCGCAACCGTGATGTTGTTATAACAACAGCACCGATTGTTTTGCATGGGATTCATAGTTTCTCCAAACTTGAGGCAGTGTTTCTCATTCTCAAAGGAGAATGATCTGGTCATGATAACCAGTAAGCGCCCGGACTACCGACTGCTCAGAATATTTCAAACTAGATTTGGGGTCGGTAAGGGACAGATCTGTGTATTAATCATAAATGTTTGCACTCCAAATTGTATTCTGGTGCGTTGGCGTAATCCTTTTCCGGCACATTTTGGAATTGATTATCATGTCAATTTTCCTCATTTTCGAGTTGTTCGAACAGTGGGTAAATATGCCACATACTATTCCACTACGATGCTTCGAAACAGAAGGTGGACCAATGAACTTGGTAACCAGCGTGCTTGACCGGGATCCCTAAACCGCAGGGGGCTGTATGAATTTGTTTCTTTCTTTGTTTCTCGATATTCATATGATAATTCAGTGTTTTCGAACTGAAGGATGGTTGTGATAAATTGAAAATTTAACCATTTTTTGCTGCTGATTTGCTCGGGAAGGTTGGTCTGAACTTCCTTTCTTCCACTTACGTTTTCCCTCCCTATGTATCCGTTGTTTCTGTCCGTCGAATCTTGTTACGTTTTGAATTCGACATTTTAAGCTAACTGAAAAATCAATGAGAGTGATAGTGGATTATTTAATAAATCTATTCTACTAAAAACGTGATCTGACCGTCTGTCTGTCCGGCTATGGTTTCGTTACCCTTGACCCATGGAGCTTCGTCTTGGCTCCGTGCGTAACAGGCGGTGGGGGGCAGGGGAAGGTTGCCCCCCCTGAAGACCTTTGGCCGGGGAAAAATTTGCAAAAATCATGGGCAAAAATCACCGTTTTGGGTAAGCCCTCTGACCGGGAAAAATTGGCCTTTTAAACCCCCCTAAGAGGGAAAAATTTCCCGAGAAAGGGAAATTTGCCCCCTCTGAGCGGACATGTCCGATACGCCACTGCTTGGCCAGCAGTTAGGGGACAACCGTCTGAGGTTTTTATATCAGAGTGTCCAGAGTTACCTTAAATCAAAGGTCATCTAGAGCTTAATTTGCGCAGAAATACTCTATGATCACTAAATTTGGTCAAAAGGACCGCTGATCTGAGAAGAACAAATTTGAGGCCAAAGCTCTGTGGGGATTTCCAGCCCCACTTGAGCAAGAAAGCCAGGTACTATTGTGCAAATCCCCCCTTGTGTGACCTTTGGGCCTATGTGTGTACCTCCAATTACATTGACCTTTTGGATCACTCTGAACCCCTCCTAACAAACGTCAGACGGCCATCCCCTATCTTCAGCCAAATAATCAGCCTCATTCCAAAGTATAATGAACTGCTAGCCGGACAGACAGACAGATCTGTTGTAGTAGTATAGATATATACGGGCGATTAAAAAAATTGACCCTGATTGTGTCCGCCATTTGAGGTTTTTAAATCACATATATCTAACATGTGAGGTATCATCGGAAAGCCTATTTGATTATATTTAATCTGTTGCAAAGATTGTTCCCAATCGATAGTAAGGCCGGCTCAGTCTTTTGATCAATTATTCACCTTATTTCCCCTATCCACGGATTCCATTTGAAAGCACGGCGTCAAACTAAACAAATGACTCCCAAAAAATAATGTGAAATTATCTGGGGCATGTCTATCAAATAAAAAAAAGTGGTATCTTAAGGTTGTAAAAGCCAGTGATAATGGTAAGTTTGAAACACTTTTTTTCAAGATGCGGGCATATTTTGGTCTACCAATATAGACACACTTTAACAC
Organism: Ophioderma brevispina; assembly: GCA_023653785.1. Classification (NCBI taxonomy): domain Eukaryota; kingdom Metazoa; phylum Echinodermata; class Ophiuroidea; order Amphilepidida; family Ophiodermatidae; genus Ophioderma; species Ophioderma brevispina. Next base: position 14,120 of record JAMKCH010050865.1, read on the forward strand.
CTTAAAAGGTTGCCACCGATGTCTAATCTCCATATGGCATGATTCATCCAACTCCTCCAGAACTGATACATTGTATCTAGTTAATTTTATTTTTCAATGATTTTATGAGGCGATGAGGACATAGAATGGTGTAAGACGGCAAACCGCCTGGTAACTTGTGACTGATTTTTGTGGGGTTAAATAGCATGCATTCAATAAATGTCCAATTTTCTTCTGGACCCTTGATTTTGCTTTGCTGATCGCCGTTCATTTAATTTGAATAATTCCGATGGATAGAGCGCAAAACAGACTACTCGATTCAACCGGCTGTAACTCGGTCTATACCTAACCGATTTGAATGATCTTTGCAGCAAAGTAAAGATAACGAACTAAGCTTTCAGATAATACCACATATTATGTTACATATATGTTGCTTAAAAATTCAAAATGGCGGACAAAATCAGGGTCAAATTTTTTGACTCGCCCTGTATATTCGTTTAATTTGTTTTATACTCGATTCATGCTGATAGAGCCAATTCAATTGTTTGTGTGACAGGAGCGATATACTCCGAACTACTCTGCAAGTACGGCGCAATAGGATCTGACTCTGTAATGCGTTGACCAGCTGAAATAATTTACCAGTCAGATTGTTATGCATGTTATATGATTTTATGTAGGCATATAGGTTATGTAGGTTATACACCACTAATTAGACTGCCGTAAAACCCGGACATTTTTGGTGCAATACTTTTTGCATGGCATCTGGAGAAACTGCCTTAAAAAATGTCTGAAAATGCACTAGTTTAAGGTAGAAAGATCCTAATCAAACTAAATTCTTAATTTAAAAAAATTTCATATATTTTCATGCATATTAAATTATATGGGGAATTATATGCAATCCGACACTTTCTGAATAGATTATGCAAATAAGAGATCAAATATGGCCACCAATGGTTGCCATTTTGAAGAAATTTTGATGCGCTCTTCTGAACAAAGTGTACCATCTATCAACATAAAACTGGGTATTTAGGATAATTACAGAATTTTCCTTGTACTGACGATTTAATTTTTTGTAATTCAGGAGAAGGTTTTGATTAATATTCAAAAATATGAAAATTACGTGAATTTTGCAGCTCATTAATATGTGTAATGCTAATAACTCCAAATCAGGGTAGATTGTCAGTTCAAGCAGAGTCATCTTATAAACAACTCTGCCAAATGACATTTTATTTGAAGTAACGAAACTGGAGATAGGTGAAAATAGTTGTTCGGATACTCACTGTCAATTAACATCACCAGTGTTCTTGCAGCCATTACACTACTTTCCCTAACCCTAGATGTAAAAGAGGTTGTGTTTGCCCGATTCCCTGGTCTGTATAGAACAGAGTGTTTATAGTTTTTAATTTCTTAGTTTTTGCAAAATAACGGAACTAAGATATAAAGACGTTGCTAAAGAAACAAACATTAAAATACGGTAATTAGCATTTTTAGATTTTTCTTGATTGAAATTACTAAAAACTGCACAAAACAGAAAATTGATTTCTTTAAAGGGAAAAAAATTGATTAGGATCTTTCTACCTTAAATTTTCTCAAATTAAATAGCATTTGGACAGTACGTTAGTACATTTACTCCGCGCTCATCAATTTCACCTGGAAAAGAACATCTGGTGCTGGGAATTTTGATGTAGACACTTTTGTAATTCTCAACTAAAATTTTTTATGGCCATCAAGCCCATCATATGTTGAAAATCTGGTCATTTGGCGAATTTAGTTTGTACTTTGGTGTGATATTGTTGTGTTATTATGTCTCGTGGACATCAAAGGTCAGAAATACATTTCAAACACAAATAAATGAGCCTTGTGCAGAAGTGATCTGAATTTTATAATACAACAGATTTAATGATTTTTAATCAGAATGGTTCAAGAATTTGGTATGTCCAAAACATAATTACAATAACTTTACATGATTTATAAACTAAGATACTTAATATTTCAAGTCCTCTAGTGTCCTGTGTTGCAAGAAGCATTGCAGTTCAACGATGATATGTCCTCACAGCGAAGACTCCAAAATGACAGTGTGCAAAGTAACACTTATATATCCTCAGTTAATATTCCATTTGAATCTTCTCAGTCCTGAAGATAACTTTTGTCCAGTAGTTTAAGACAAGGTTGAATAAGTCCCTCGACGACACTAATATTCCACAGTAACAAAATCCAGGTATTATACCACCATCAGTCTGCCGCTAATGACCTCATTTAGGACCACAAATCGGAACCTCTTTTTGATTCCAAAACTAAAGCTCTTTTGGGTTAAAAGGCGTCAATAAACAGTTTAGCTTTCAAGTTCCGGCGGTCTCCATAGTATTATAAATGCTGGCACTATGTAAAGCATAAATCTACCATTATTGTAGATTAAAACTACTGTCTGTTCAATTAACTTAGATGTCTGGTTTTTATTAATTATTTCAAAAAATACGCACGTTCGAAATAAATCACGAAAAGAAAGTTGTTTGGTATCCTTGGACCCAAGACGTTTTTTACATGACATAGGGAATGGGACATTTTAAACCTTCAAATCTATTGAAATATGGGTATTTTACCCTCGTTTTCAAAATGAGCGAATAAAGGTTTGGTACCATTAGTAATTACGTATTGCGGAAGGTTCCATTGACTCCTCTTTGTAGGTAGTAAAAGTTGTCGTCGGAGGACAACTTCGCGATCAATATTGTCCGCTACTGGTATGAAATAAATAATACCAACTTTGCTCAACAGGATCAAATCCGAACCTTTGTTTGCAATACAAAAGAGATGATATGCAAGGTGTCACACGGCATTAACTTTACAACATTACAGGAGAGATGTATCATTCTTTGTCCGTAACCAATTGAATAAAACAGACAGGGCCTCTATTAAAAGTATTGGTATTTCAACAATGCATTAATGCACGCTCAAACACCTGAAATCAAAGCAAGGTCCACGAACAATAATATTGTTCGTATGAACAGGCTTTTGAAGCGCCCCTAATTCGTGAATGGGTCTGTCATCAAAGTTTCAGAGTCAAAAGTCATTATTCACCTGGACCCAGTTTGTTGTCGTTTGTCAATGAAAATCAGTGTAAATTGAATAAAAATCCAAAGAAGAAATATGTTTTCAAATTGGAACCCAATGATCTTGTTGGGTCCAATGATGAATAACAACTTTTCTTTCGTGATTTTTTTCGAAAGCGCATATTTTTTGAAATAATTAATAAAAACCGGACATCTAAGTTAATTGAACAGACAATAGCATTAACTATACTGTATAGCTCCTGATTACAACAGCTGGCCTGAATCATTCCAGTGACAAGTATTTAACTACTCGCAGCTAGATTCCCCTTTCCTAACACCTAAAAATAGGTATTACAACATTATCATGCATAAACATATCTTAGCACTGTCAAATCAGATTTCACATAAATTACATCATCTACATTGCATCACCTCACAATTATAGCGTCATGGAGAATTACCTATTTTGCAACATGTTTTGATCTCAAAGCATAAA
>JAMKCH010050866.1:0-10970 GCA_023653785.1 Ophioderma brevispina
TGCAAAAAAAACATCTATATCAGTTCTTTTTTTGAGGAGTTTAATAATAATTTGGTCCACGACAGCTGGGTACTACAAACAACAAGTTCAAGGAGAACAAGTTAGCTGGGACCCTGGTCCGGCCAAAGTTTAAAACCCACTAGTTTACATGGCATGCTGCTTATTTGGCACAAATGCAAAACCTCATTTTGCTCTAAAATTCTTTGGACTTTTCAAAAATTGTAATGATTATTTGACTTTTTTTGTTAAATCGCCTCTGGATGTCAATAATTTGCCAAACAAAAGGTGGGGGAAATAAAGTACCAAAAACAGCCATTCCCTAGTTTTTGTTTGGTTTTTACTGTTTTTAAGGTGCTTGTTCCGATCGCATCTGGGGACCCCCCCCCCTGATTTACCCGAAGTAGTAATAATTTTGATATCGGATGAAAGGCCCTATTTTTCTCATTACGTCCTGAAATTTCAGCTTCCAATCCACTTCTTCTTCAAGATAAACAAAAAACCGGAAAAACTGCCGTTTTAGAGTGGTTAAACCAATCAATATTATCACAGTAGTGAATAGGGCCTTGCAATTGTGCCATTACCGCTTCTTATTATGAAAACTGCAAGTACCCCCGTCGTTTCCCACGCTACTTATTTTGTGTATGCAGGTGCCAGGCTCTCATACCAAGTGGAGAACAAGATACACATAAATCGAAACACCCACCTTTACACCAGGTGAAACCATTTCTGGCAAAACATTTTTTTGCTGGCATAAAGCCAACCCTGCGTTTGTAAGTCAAGCAAACTGGAGTCTGGAACCTGTGTTGGAAAATTTTGGTAATTGTCCCCCCATCCTATGAATTGGCAGCCTCAACGGAATACACTGCATGTTGAAGGATGTGGTGGCAGAATAACCGAATTCTCCCGAGGAATCTGTAATCCTTTATACAATTTAGCAGTCTAACCCTTAGGACTTTCTGGCAAAATACATACTAACTTTGCTTTCTAAACCCTTCCTGTTGTTAACTCCCTTGCATATTCTGCAACTATCAGGGATAGCACCTGGCAGACCTCCAAAATGTATGGGAGGTTAAAGTAGAGGGATGTTTCACCAGTTTCAAAATAATTCTATATTATTACTAATAAGGTTTTAGAGGGCAGCACATATTTTGTATACGTTTTGCAGTACAGTTTTTCTTCACAACTATGACAAACACAACACCACATGATTTTATACATCACTGGACAGGACCGCTCAAACAAAAGTGAACCACCAATCCTCCTATCCAAAACATTTAAGTGTTCCCAGAATGTAGAAGGCAGAAGGTAAATTACAAAATACAATAGGCCAACAATCACGGGCTTGGATCACCAGGAATTCCAATCAACCTTGCTGTGTAACTATAACCATAGAGTTTATTTGTACTAGTTTGTATTTACCTTTGTGATTTTTTGGGACCTATTTTGCATTAAATATAGAAACAATAATCAATGTTTGCATGCTGGTGGCTACATCATTACTTCTACGCAAATCTATCTGTTCAATTTCATAGAATTAAGAAAAAAGTTGTTGTGTGCTTTAACTGCTTTTGTTGGGGGTTGTTGACAAAGGTGTGAAATGGGTTGTATCACTTTCAACTCAATTCAGTGTTTGAATCTCAAAAAATTTTTTTACGCAATATTATTGTCCAATAATTACAGTCTTTGTTATTTGGAAAAGTACTGCTGTCAAATAAACCACTACAATTGTCCCTTGTGTCACAGAGGATTTGCACTGACAAAGCTATAATCACATCAATGGTTGAGGGCCAGGGCAGAAACTGGTCTGGTGATACAAACATTGATGGTTGATCATGCATGATATGACTTTAAAGTACAATAAGAGGTGCTCAAATAATTCTGGCCAAGGTATGGATGTTTTGATGATTAGCCATGGTGCAGGATTTCTAATCTTGTTTATCCAGTAATCTAACTTGTTTGTGAAGCACTTACGATCACTTTTAGTTAAGTACATTGTTCATGAACTTACCTTTTGGAATTGGAAATAGCCGATTTACGGTAGCCATGAGCCAAGCAATTCGGTATCCTGATGGGACAAAACGACACTTATTATGCAGCATCAGTATACCATGTCCACACCCAAATTCATGATAGCATTTCTGGAATGGTAGCCTATAGCCAGGTAGGGGGGGTACAGGTTTAACACAGGGGGAAAAATTTTAAAAATTGCTTCAATCATGTTGAAAAGTATGCCACATTATCTGTCTAGTCATAAGGATTCCAAAAAGGTATAGTTTGTACTAAACTAGTAGTCTACAGCTTAAATTTTTTGGTGGAAAAATCAATGGTCCTTTTCAGTTGTACAGTGGTGAAATTTCATGAAGTTGTTTCGATAGTTGATAATATGTGCATATTATTGGTTGCTCCTAGGATTAAAATAAGGAATAGTTTTTGACTGTCTAAAATGCTTAGTTACCAATATGGGGGCAACAAATGTCTACATCAGGTGTTACGGCGGTCCGGAAAGTGTGTAGTCCGTGTCACAGACTCCGAAAAATATTATTAAAATTAGTACTGAGCGGAGAGATTAAGTTATCAGTCCGTTCATAGCGAATGCATACAAATGAAACTAATCTCAAATAGCTCCGGAAAACGAAGGAGGTTCTATGGCGATTTTTTCATCAGAGTGTCCTACTAATTTTGTTTTAAATATGTCTCGTAATTGGGAATCGGACCCTATAGAACCGAGCGAGAAAAATTGAACGTTTTTTGTCGGGTATCGGTGCTCACAAACACGGAAAAGTGAACACGGCAATCGCTACGGGCCGCACCCCTTTCCCACAATGCATTTCAGTATTTATTCCAGTTCCTGAGGAGAATTTTCAACGCTGTTTCAATTTACGTTTTCAATTTTGAATACTGGCTTATCGTACTTCCGGACCGCCCTAGAACAGGGGTTTCCAACCTGCGGCCCCACATGCCTTTGTGGCCCGCTAATAGCTCTCATGCGGCCCGTGAGGTACTCCGCAGAAAAATTAAATACATATCCTTAATAATAATTTTAAAAAGAAATGTCATTTTGAACTATAGTAGGATTTTTTTATTCCTGTCAGTTCATAAAAGTTTTTTTTTGGGGTGTGTCGAGATTCCATCGTTCTGAGCGGTGTATGCTTTACGGCCACTACTTCAATAGAAATTTAATGTACGATGTCGATCAGATTAAGGCCACTAATTAAAAAATGTCCCTTTTCTCACGAAGAAAATAATGCAAAGCAATGCACTGGAATAAAATTCCAACATCAACTTGAAACATACTTCGTACAGGAATCTGCTTACTTTTCCATCCGATGTTGATGTAACAATTGATTGTCTTTAGCAGATGCAGAACCTCCCATGAAATATTTCCCCATAAATATAGTCATTTCGATCACCCTGTATGACATCACCTCCCCAAGTGACGTCATACCCACAATCCTTCTCTTTTCGTTCTTGGGTTCGACAAGTGCCGTAAACGTTAAGTATTTTAGCTCCCGTAATGAATTTGTGCGCGAATTTTCTGGTACAATTTACGCATAGTTAAAGTAATGAACCTTTTGTAAATCTGTTAAATGTCAGTTATTACGTCCTGGGGCTTTTATTTGGTTGTTTTGTCATTTTTCGTTTGCGACGTCGGTAGTTTAAGGACTTATACCTTGACGTTTGCGTCGTCGGGTTTGTCAACCTACAAACCCCGCATTAATTTCACACCCATTAGACTGACTAGCGTGAGGGCGTGGCACTGCCGCCAAGTTCATATCGATCGCTCGTTATTTCCCTAATCTATATGTGTTAGGTATATTTATATATCATTTAAAGGTATATATGTGATTACAATGTTGTGAGAATTGTATTTGGAAATTGGACCGACACGCCTTTGGTTTCGATTCAAGATGGCGTCCGGTTTGTGTACATTTTATAATTATGCACGACCACTACTCACACAAATGGGGCGCGGGACAATGGGGGATACAATCGGTTTTCCTTTACGATTATTCAGCTATGTTGTCAATGGAGGTCCGGCTTTTGATAAAGAGGGTGTTGGAGTGATTGAATGCTTTATGTTAATAAATTTCTTATAACAGTACTGAGTTATTTATTTAATTGTATCCAACCTTTGGTGCGTGCTCGCACATATGTCGGGAGCTGTGTTGAGTGGGCGTTTCTCTTAAAACTACCATTCTAGGGACCAGGGCCCTAGATTAAGGTTCCGGAATGCCGCAATCGTGTGAAGCCTGTGCTGTCGAGTTACCGTCATGGGACCCTCACCCACGCTGTTACGCACACCGATCCTGCTCAGAGCGAACATGTGCACCCTTTTATCGGGCTTCCCGAGGGGGGCCACTTGACGCTCTTGGAGTCGGGACCGGAGCGTAGACTGGGGTCTTCGTATCGCGTCTGGGGGTGGCGTCGGAAGCGCGGGATTTCTGACCGCTAGCGACGGGTGTTATTCCGCTGTTGTAAGCGGAGGCTCACCCGCCGGTACTGGGTCAACCTCTTCGGACCAAACAACTGTTTGTCTGCCGTGCTTCCGGCGGGCATGGCGGAAGGGATAGTGTTTAAACGGTGGGGTCGCTTGTATCGTGCACGCCACCGATAATGACGGCTACCACGTTACGGCCGTCCCGGCACCTCGCGGTTGGTAGTGTGTCGGGTGTGGGTCCGCGCCCCCCCCCGTGACGTGTCCCAGGGAAAGCGTTTCTATGGCGCCGGCTCCGTTGTTAGCCACTCGCGTGCTTCAACAGAAAGCCTGTTGATCGGCTGATGTCGTGGCAGATGGTACAACTACGGCGGGTCGTTGCTCCTCTTCCTCCGTACGTACGGGGTTCTGCGGCTTTCAACTTACGCTGGTCACGGACAGCCTTTGGCTCCTGCCCCCCGCCTGCGGGGGCTTCAGATGCAGGACGCATGTCCATGGCGAATTACCTTGTTACGACTGGGCCCTTGGCAGAATCCTAATCAGATTAGATTAGCAAACAATGGCCCATCCTCGGGGGGGATTTGCAGGTCGGCTGCCCGGGAAGCATGCCTATTCACAGGCTTACAATGCTCATTCTTTGGGCATACAACGCCTCGAGGGGGCAGTCGTTCCGGGGCGGCCCATCGCAGGTTGAGGCAGCTCCAGGGCCCGTCCCGTAGCCCATGGCAGCTCCCTCCAGGCGCCCCCAGCCTCTGCATGCCATGCCATCCAACCCCGTTGGTTGGGCTTGGCATAACAGGGTGGTGTGAAGGTGCATTCTTGAAGCTGGGGGAGGGGACCGGTGGATTCCGCCGGGGCCAACTGGGTTGGCCCTCCGGCCGCGCGGGGTTCGGATGGCGCCTGGTAAATACGCCCTCGTTTGTGGAGCCGCAACCGGGTGTCTTGGGATGGGATAAACCCGGGGTATTCTGCTTCCCCTCCGGCCAATCTTTTTGGCCCACAGGGTAACAGATATCCGCTTTCCACATTTACGGTTACACCTCCCACCGGGTGTCGGGGCCGTGGGCGGGGTGTATCCGGGGGTCGCCGCTGTTCGCTGGTTTAACGTCGCAGCATGGAGATCCGGTTGCAGCGGGGTGGGAGCGTTGGTTTCAGGCCTAGTGCTGCACATGTACGTGGCTCATCCCCCATCCGACTCCGAGGGTCCTCGGACAGCGGAGCGGAGGGGGGAGGTGATGATGATGCTGGGGACTCGTATCGCCGGAGAAGCCGCGGCCACACGAACTCGGAGACGTCGTCGGATTTGACCTTGGTTTCCGGACTTCTCCCAGCGTCCTCAGGGCTATGGCTTCTGGCCTAGGCGTAGCGGTCGACGAGGGTACGCCAGAGCAGCAGGTTGGGGAGTATGAAAGTTGGGGGGCGTGGGCTCCAAGCCGACGCAGACAGTTCCTTTGTTCTCACTCCCCAAGGATATCATGAGGCGTGGGCGCATTGGACACTCCCGGGAAGACCGTGGGCTCGAGTTGTCGCGGGCCTAACGTCTACGTTCTATTTTGTGTGCAGCGCCACACGAATATGAGAAGCTGTGAGGGTGCCCTCGATCGGACAGCAACGTCGCTCCGAAGTTTGCAGTCCGCGGGGGCTATGCCGCACCCATGCTTTGCTTCTCCCCCTTTGGGGAGGAAGGAGAGTTTAAGAGAGCTGACGCCCGTGCGCGGGTGCTCATTCGCTTATCGAGGTTCTCCCTCTGCGTCACCAACCATCTTGGTGACTTGGTGGCAGGTGAGTCATCTGGCCAAGAATCTTCTTCTCTGGCGGCGGCGGAGCTCGCGGCTACGCTAGCACCGCAATTCAGCTGGAGGAGTCGATTGGCTCTGTAGATGCGGATAGGGTCTTTTAGACGCGGGGAACTACGCTTGTGCAGAGCTTAAGCGCATCGGCAAAAGGGACCGTCGGTGGCTGAGGAAAAGATGCCTTTGGCCCGGCGACAATCTTAGGTACACGTTCGAACACGGTTGCGGAAGCAATGGCGCAGAGTGTCACAACGAGGAGAAGAAGCTTAAAGGAAGCTCAAGGCCTATCACCACCGGGAAGCCGAAGCAGAGGAGGAAAAAAGCGCAAGCAGGAAGTCCAAAGAAGTCGTCTGCGGCCACCCCTGCTTCCTTCTACGGCGGCGTCTACGTCGGCGCCGGCCGCTAAGCCCCTCCTCCGAGGGCAGGCGAAGGCCGGTCCCAAGTCCAAGGCCTTCTCGTGCCAGGGCCAAGAGAAGGCGAAGACTGGGGTTTGATGCCAGGCGGCGGGACGTGTGCTGTCTTCCCTTCCCGAAGGGGAGCAGTTTCCACCGGGGCATACTTCATACGGTGGGCGGTCGCCTGCTGAAGTTAGCTCGGATTTGGATTCGGGATAGCCGGGCGAATGTGTGCTGCAATGTGGATACAGGTTACCGTATCGAATTCACTACAGAGCACCCCAAGTCATTGACGATGAAGGCACCATTCTTCCCGGATGTCCAGTGAAGCGGGCAGGCTCTCTTGACGGAAGTCGAGAGTCTTTTCTGCAAAGAGGCGATCGTCCGGATCAGCCCCCCCTTTCGGGGATTTGGGGGTGGTTCTGGTCCACCTTCTTCCTAGTTCCGAAGAAGGAAGGTTGCGATTGCGGCCGATCTAAATCTCAAGCCGCTCCCTGTCTTCATTTAGTAGTGCTCGTTGTTGTCTGTTTTCGGATGAGACCTTGGGTGTGACTGTGGTGTTACGTTGCCAATAGCATAGAAGGGAAGTGTTGGGCGATTTGTTGTTCAGGGACCGTCAAGGACTGTACTATGTTTTTCTTCCATTCATCCCAATCATCGAAGACGATCAGCCATGGCTCCGTTTCTCGGGGAATGGTGTTTGTGTTTGTTGGATTGTTGCGTACCTGGTTTCGCTGCATTTTAAGGGTGAGTGGTTTGCGTTTGAGGCCTTTCCACCGCCCACGGGTTTTCACCCGGGTGGTGCAGGACTGTTGTTTGTGTTGTGCAAGGAACCTCCGGCGGCCGGGGATCAATTGTGGGTTTACCTGGACGACTGGCTGTTAAGCCCGTCAGGGTCGATTGCCACGGCGAAACTCGGTTCGTAGGTGCCGAACAGTGCACGGCCTGGGCTTTCTGGTCAATCACAGAAGTCCAAATTTCGTTCCGACACGGACCCCCATCTTTCTGGGTGCACAACTAGACCTGGTCCACGGGTTAGCTGTCCCGTCGCCAGAGCGGGTGGCGAACATGATGTGTGCGATGGTGATCCACGGAGCCCCCATGCAGGGACCTTTGGGTGTCTTTCTTGTTGTTCGCCTGGCCTCAGGGTGTTGGGGTTATGGCCAGTTTTTGAGTGGTAGACCTGGTCCCAGACTGTCGCCTTCCCATGGGGCCTCAGTTGCAACCTTCTGCGCGCGTTATGATTTTTTTGCTTTGTTTTTTATTACTTGATTGACCCAGTCGGCACCCCATTAAAGGGTTATTGCAACGATGACTGCTATTCCCACGGAGGGAAGCTTGGATGGAGTGGTGGATTGATTCGCACGTTAACCTCTTGGTTGGAGGTGAAGTTCCAGCTCTGCCTTCCAAGACAAGTCTTATCGCCGGACGCGTCGGAGTGGGGAGGGGGCGGTCATCTAGAGGAGGATCGGTGTTAGGACAATGGCTCGATCCAACACGGTCTGCCCCATCAACCTGCTCGAACTTTAGCAGTGTTTACACCCTCAGGGAGTTCGAGTCCCGGCTGGTGGAGCTTGCAAGGTAATGAGTCCAGTCGACAACAGACTCCTGTAGTGGCCTATTGTGTAAACAGGCAAGGGGGCACCAGGTCCCCCAAGCTCTGTTTGCACACCATTCAACTTTTGAATTGGTGCAGCAGCCACAGGATAATCCTCGTTGCGACGCAAATCCCAGGTGTACCAACATCCTGGCGGACGATCTATTCGGGGGACGACTGGCCGGCCCGACGAATGTCCCTAGCCCCAGGGTTGTCCAGATGATCTTCGACAGGTTCTATACCCGGTCGATAGATTCTCTTCGCGTCGTAACGGAATCACCAGCTCCCTGTGTTTTGCTCTCGGTACCCTCAGACCGGAGAGCATTCGCCGGGACGCTCTATCATCAGTTGGGCCGGCATGACAGAGTATGAATTCCCCCCTTTCCTCTATACATTCGCGTTCTTCGCAAATTATCAAGAGGGGAAATGCAACGTCATAATGGTCGCCCCGTTGGCCTCGACACCTTTGGTTAGGGCCGCCACAATGTTTTTAGACATGTCGCGGGCATCCAAGGCTGCTACCGCAGGCCCCGGACCTCGTCCGGGACATAGGTCGGACCAATTCGAATAGAAGATAAGAGCACCTGAGGTTTGACTGCTTGGCCTTTCAGGAGGAGTCGTTCGCCAGGTAGGATGGAGCCTCCTTCGAGAGCTGCTAACACTGGCCGCGCGGGGTAGACGCCAAGTACACTCAGATATTACTCTGGAGTTGCGGCGTTCTACTACGGTGGGGGCCGAAAGAGGGATTCCGATCCACATGTTGCCACTGTTAGGAAAGGTGCAGACTTCTTGTCGGAGCGATTTGATGCTGTGGACGGGATGGCCGCCATAAGTCCGTAAACTACAAAATCTGGTATTCAGGTCGCTCCACAGAGGGTTTGATGATGGAAACCGACTTTTAACGACTCTGCCGCCATCCAAGCTCTACTCGACGGGATGTTTAATAACAGGCCCCCGGGAGAGAGGATTGTACCTCATGGAACTCAACAAGGTGTTGGCTCTTACGCGGAGCCCCTTGCGAGGCCATGGAGGACGCTACTTTGGCTAACCTGACGTTGAAGAACGTGTTCCTCATTTATGGTTCGGCGACGCCGCCAGTCGAGCTGAATGCGGCTAGCCGTAGGCGATGCGATCCAGTTCTCCAACGCCGGTTGATACGCTTTCTTTCATCCGGGTTTTCTCGCAAAGAAACGAGTGTAGCGTCCTTTTCAGCGTCCCCCGTCTTTCTCCCGAAAGATCAGTTACGGTTTCCTCTATTCGGCGAGGGACAGATTTTGGTGTCCTGTTCGCGCCCTTTAAATGGATGTTAAGAGGATGCGCCCCCTACAGTGGGGACCACGAATCAGCTCTTCATCACAACGGTTGCCCATCACGGGCGCGACGAAGGCTAGCTAGCTATGGGGTAGAAGATTATCCACAGTACGCCGCAGCTGTTCCAAAACGTCCGCGAGGGTTGCGCTCATTCCACAAGAGCTATGCGAGCGTCTTTCGCCTCTTTCAGCGCGGCGCTCCCTTGCCAAATCTGCGCAGCGGTGGTTTTCATGGCGCTCCTCAACTACTTTCACTACCAACGTAACCTTCGACACGTCCAACCCAGAGAAAGAGCGAGATTTTGCCCGAGCTGTCCTACACAGATCAGAATCTCAGGACAATTAATGGTAAGTGCAAACTAACTGCGTCGCCCAGGGTGTCTCATGATTTTTGCACTTGTTATTTAGGTCTTGATTCAAATTGCTTGCAATTCGAATTAATTTCGATTCACGCAATCCTGATGTGACGTTTTGCATCCTGCCCCGCCTCCTAGTACCTGTGCTAATCTGCGAATGTTTATCATTTGTACATCACATCGGATTGAAGGTAAGCAGATCCTGTATGAGTCATGTAAGCACAGTGGTGTTCAATGACTGTAAGGAATGCATTGACTTACCTTCTCCGATGTTGATTCCGGCCCAGTCCGCCCCTGACAGGATGTGATATTGTCGAGGGTAAGACGACAAGAGGAAGAGGAAATTGTGGGTATGACGTGACTTGGGGGGTGTCGTCATTCAGGGTGATCGAAATGAATTATGTGGGAATATATTTTCATGGAGGTCTGCATCTGCCTAAAGCCAATGCATTTGTTACATCAACATCGAGAAGGTAAGCAAGAATTCCTTACAAGTCATTAGAACACCACTTTTCTTACATAGCTGAAGCATTCAACATTAGAAAAGAAAATGATACGACAAGTAATTAGTACTTGCCAAAAATCATTGTCATTAATAGCTGTAAGAGGAGAATATCCCAACTATCGGAACATTCACTATTTTTACAACCACATCAGGAATTTCAATACTACATAATGTTGTTGTTTTTCCAGTATGATTTTTCTACAACAACTGCTGCATGCATTTTCCTTCATTCAGGTTTTTTGTTTAAGCCTCGTTTACCCCGTTACATTTATTCGTCTGTTCCAGAAATAATGTTTGACGTCTTTGTCCAATCATATATCTAAGTACTAAAAGTTTGGTCACTCATAACGAACTACAATATTTACGTGGCCTAATCCTCCTCTTTAAGAGGTTCACCCGGCTCGATTTCATGACACTTTATCCCTTCCTGATTGTCTCCAAACAAGGAATGATAGCTGTCTTCAGGACTGTAAGACATTATTCAATGAATCTGGTAGAACCCTTTACATTATTTATACTAAAAGGATTCATGTTTAAATTGGGTTTAACGCATCTTATTCTGCTGAACAAAGTTGAGCA
>JAMKCH010050867.1:0-52633 GCA_023653785.1 Ophioderma brevispina
GGGCTCTTTTTGGATGACCAATATGGCCGTCAGTGCCTCAATTACGAAGCCCAGGTTTCCAATCCTTTGTATAGAGATCAGTGAGCATAATTCACTACCCAATGACCCCATTTTTGGGGTCAACTTTCACTTGTGCCAATTTTTGCCTAAATTTTTGTTTTGCATGACAGGACCAGTGCCATTGATGATCCACATAATTTCACTTATTTGGCTTCCCAGTAAAAGATCCTACTTTCAAACAAAATTTTGTTACTAGCTAGTACTGAATGAATGCCTTTTTCACACCAATACAATACAATATCCAATGACCGCCTTTTTTCAAAAGACATCCAGTACCGAAATATGCCCCTACTTTTACCGGTTTACACATCCCCGTCACTTTTCAAGTGAGTGCCTCGCCCCTTTCCCTGGGCTCTGTACATGGGACAGTAGTCAACAGCTTTTTGAGCTGGAATAAGTGAGCTTTTCTCAAACTAGAAATTGTAATAACCAGACTTCATCTAATGTTTCTGAATTAGGGTTCTTTCTAAACAAATCTACCTTTCAAATGTTATAAATATGTAGTTAAACTTATCAGATGCACATGATACCCGGCATGGTACTAAATCGAATGCACCACTAGAGCAATTTTTGGAATTCTCAAAATCTGGTGTGGCCATTCTGTGATGCCCACTGACACACGAACCTGATGAATTCTATGGAATAAAGTGCACTTTATCCCGTAAATTCTGCTGAATTCATCAGGGTCATGTGCGTCAGTGGGTCACAAAATGGCCACACCCCTCAAAATCAGAAAAATCCAAGAAATGTTATTGTTGACATACAGAACATAGTAAATTGATAACAGTTCCTTGTAATCAAAACGCAAGCGAAAAACTTACTATTTTTGCTGACAGTTTCGATGGTGTACCTGTGATTCAACAGCTGATAGGCGGGAAATGTCATTTCCAG
The DNA here is from genome assembly GCA_023653785.1 of Ophioderma brevispina. Taxonomy (NCBI): domain Eukaryota; kingdom Metazoa; phylum Echinodermata; class Ophiuroidea; order Amphilepidida; family Ophiodermatidae; genus Ophioderma; species Ophioderma brevispina. The sequence goes on from JAMKCH010050867.1 coordinate 952, forward strand.
TGGTATTAGACTTTGTATCAACTCTCAGTAGTGGATCATAAATGTGACTCGGGTTGTAAATACTCTCATCGCGCTTCATGACTGACTGCCCCCTCTTTCTGATCCAGATGGACTCCCTTATCCAGCGGGCTTTTCTATCACTCTCCCTATTTAAGATTTTGATTTTTTTCAAGATAAAAGTTCAAGAGAAAATACTGGGGAGTTTCACTGAGAACTTCAGCATGCAGTGGGAGGAGTGTAGGCACTCTATATTTAGCTTGTTAACTTAACTATAATTTCATAAAGAAAATGTCCATATGTAATTTCTGTTCAAATTTTGTAATCTGCAGGGCCAGCAGAAAAATTCCACCAAAGCATCCCAAGATGATCCAGAATGTCCATTAGATAGAGAAGAACTAGGTCGAAATACCTGGTCGTTTCTACACACAATGGCTGCCTATTACCCAGACAAACCCTCTACAACTCAGCAAAGTGAGATGAAGCAATTTATTCACCTATTCTCCAAGTTCTTTCCTTGTGATGTATGTGCAGAAGATTTACATGAAAAGTAAGTGCATAAATAATGTAAAGTCTGTAATTTGCCCCACTAATTAATTCCCTCATTTTTTTGACCAAATATTAATGAACAGGCCAAAATGACAAAAATCTTGCCATACATTCTTGCACACTGATAAGTGAACAGTTCCGTAACCTGACAGGTTTACCTGACCACTACGGATTTATCAACCCATATAGCTTTATTCCATCAAGGTTGTTGAATTCATGGTGGTCAGGTAAATGTAGTCGGGTTCAGGGGTTGAAAAAATGTAAATTTCCCGGGAAGATAGTCACATTTCTCATAGATTTTCCATTATATCTTATGTATAAATTTCCCTCCAAATGGTCAAGTTTCCCTCAAAGTTGCCAAATTTCCTGGGAAGGAGCTTCTCAAATTCCACACTTTTTCAAGCCATGGTCAGGTTACGGAAACACCCTATTGAATATACCTCATTGAAAGAAGGGCCCAACTTCATGCTGTCACATAAGAAATACAGTAACATTGTGTTGATAATGAGGATACTTCTTTCTGCATCACTGGAGCTGAGTGGAGTTGGACTCTTCTTTCACTCAGGTATTCAATTATCAACCATGATGAGTGCAAAATTGGTGGCAGATTATCCAGCTAATTTGTGCACAACTCATGAATTACGTGATCATATGAAAGTGAAGATACTTATCTTTGATATATGTGTACATGTAGATATTCAAAGACCTTTATTGATTCATGCGAGAGGCATTAAATTGATGATATCAGTGTGTCGGTATGCTATCACCATAGAGGACTGCCAAATCGTGTACCACACATTTTTCAGTGGGAATGAATTTGGCCATGAAGACGAGGTTAGAACGAGTTTGGGGTTTATTCTGTATCGAAATGTGTGGTACACGATTTGGCACTCCACAACTCTATTTTTATATCGTTGTGGATGCAGCCATTGTTGACGTTGTTAATTTTGTTTAAACATTAATCCTTTTTGTATGTAGAGCACTGGGGTATTCCCAGATAGTGCTGGCTGTGGTTTCCAATTCAAAATAAATCTATAATAAAGTGCTCCTTTTTGGAAAATGTGCCCACACACCCGACAGACAATCCAGTATTTTAATTTTGATGTTGTGAACTTTTTCTTTCTGTTAGGTTAAAACCCACCCTCCAGCACAATAGCAGACTAATCTATCTCATTTGTTCTGTTAGACTCATAAGATTGTCAAGACTGATAGGAAAGCCCTCAATTTGAACTGCTCAAGGTGGATGAAAGTGGCTGGATGGTTTGGAACGATGGATCCTGTGATTTGGGTGACAAAGGCTCAGTTTCTATATTTTTCAGTGATTTATTTTTATATTTTTATTTTGTTTGTCAGTTAAATTTAAAAAATGCTGAATTTGTGCAGGGACAACTGAAATTTTAAGATAAATGGTATCAAACGCTTTTTGAATAGCTCGTCAGGAAATTACAGTGAATGATATGACACATGAACAGGTATGTATTGGATTGCTGAGGTGATAACAAAAAGTATCGTCCGGCCTAGATCAGGTCGAGTCAAAGATGACCTGATATTTCCTTGGTGATGGTTGATATTTCTGTTATCAAACCAAAAAACCATCCACACACTAATCACACACATTGGGATTACAAAGCTTTGTTATAATCTATATACTACTATTGATTTTTTTCATACCATTGTGATGTCCTAATTTATCTTAAAGACCCTATCCTTGATTTGTCCCAAAGCTAAACATATTTGAAATTTTGCAGACTAGCCTTATCATTTGAAGGGCACGTCTGAGAATTTTCTAAGTTATTTTTTGCAACTGAAATTTACAGAAAGGAATAAAACAACAGTGTCAAAGAAATTAATCTCTATTCACTTACGTGGTGTAGTAAGTGTCCGTAACAACCGTAATGACAAAATATGGTTTTCCCTTATTAGATTGCTTTCAAATCAGTCCTTCCACTTTTAGTATATATGGGGATTCCTGTACTATTACAGAAAGAAAAACTATTTTCGGTTAGCAAATCAGTGATAGTGCCTTTAATCTATATACCATTGATATTGTTTCATCCATTGTGATGGAATCTTGTCAGAAGCTTGTTGTATAATGTTGAAAATCTATAAGTGATGGTTGCATTATTGAACTTTGCTTCCTGTAAACTTGTACTCATGCATAGTTCTTCACTTACCTGAAACGGGCTTCAGGACGCGATCAGAGGGTATGACACGTGGGAAATAAATCATGTGCAGTAAATAACATGTTGTGGGCCATCGAGAACCGGAAATACTTGATGATATATCATAGTGATATACCACCAGATTGGTTTTGCTATAATACCAACCCTTTTATGTACAATTCTTGAAGTGATGACCCTCCCTTTATTTATCTTGCATATGCAATGGACACATACTTGTTTATATCTATCTTACCTTGATATACCTTGGATATTGGAGTTAAAAGTCCAACCTGATCTCTAGTAGCCTCACTCCAAGGAACTGCAGATTTTACTTGAAGTGAGCAAATTATTGGTATTAGAAGAAAGGTACAAAATTTCTCACTCAATCTTAGGGATGTTTGTTTTAAATTTTAAAAAGTGCCTCTGGTCAACTGGTATTTATTTTTAGATGGTATTCTATGTTATTACAAAATCAAATTTTTTAGCTAAAATATCGAAACAGATTGAAAATGTTGGTGTGAAACTTTACAGACGCTGTATGAGGGTTTAGGTTCTTCAATCAAGATGAAAACTTCATGTAATTAAAATGGGCCATTTACTTTTAAGGCTATAAGATCAAGGGGTTTTTGTTGCCTGTAGGTGTCCCAAAAACTTCAAGGCAGAATGCATTTTACCCCATTTCAATAAAAATACAATCTACCTTAAAATGAGAAGTGATTGGAGGGAGGCAAGCAAGGTAAAGTGCCTTGCCCAAGTGCCTTGCCCAAGTGTACAACACATTGGCCGCAGCGGGACTTAAACCCACAACCTTTAGATCATGAGCCGGTCGTCGTATCCACTGGACCACATGTGCCCCCAAATGATAGAAGAAAATATTAATGAAACCTCTGTGTTCCAGCATTGAAATGAAATACAAGAATAAAAAATATACAAAAGTTTTCATCACACAGTTCTGAAAAGAAATTATTCGTTCAAACATAATTAGACTTCCTTAAAGGTGCAACAAGAGATTTCATACAAGCAGTTGTCCCTTAAATATGTGAAATCCCTGATTTTTGCACTAATGTAAATATTTCCATCAAAAACACCACCATCTGAAAGAATTTAAGCTGAATATTTCTATGATACAAAAATTGTGAAATTTCTAATTTCGTTTAGGAGCAAATACAAAATCACCTTTGTTTTCATTTTAAGACATTTCTGTAGCCAAATACAGGGTAAGAAGTATATTGAGTTTCTATATGAATCACAAAATATGATGCAGTATATGGATGCCTTCAATCTCTCGTTGCACCTTTAAGTTTTGGTTGCTTCACCTGTGGTATTTTTTTTAGGTCGAGGAAAAAGGGATGTTGAAGAACACAAGCTTATTCTTTCTTTCTCTGTTTTCTAGTTCATCGACCTTGTCCCAAACTCTTTCAATTTCAGCTTGCATTTCCGTAAGTTTCTTATCACATGTGTGACTCTGAAAGACATGTCGCCAATGTCACTTAAGTTCTTTTCCAGTCTATTTTCAATCCTATTTTCAAAGGCAGTAAACCACTTGAGTGGCATTTCAGCATCTGTACTATTGCCATTGCCAAAAATTATTACAGTTCAAGGGCATCAGCTCTGGAGAGCTAATGGCGGCCATCCAGCACATGCTGCCTTGCATAGTGGGCGTGGTTGCCCAAAGGCTAGGCCCACCACCGAAAACTGTGGATTGACATCAGGAAGGGCATCCGGTCAATTATCTTTTGCGCCAATAAATCTTCACACATCAGTATTGCTGAGTGAGGTGTATCCAGCCACCCCCCTGTTAGCGAGGACAAAACCTGATTTAAAACTTGGTTTAACTACCGCAAAGCATATCCCATTGAATCCCTACTACATGTATGTGTGCTGTCTCATCTTGAAGTTTTTGGACACTGGCCAAACTGGTCAGATTTCCTCTTTGATGTAATTATCTTTCTTCTTTGGTGATTCCTCAATCCTGTTGTTTCCTGATAAATGTGGATCTGGTAAATACAGAGATGCCAGTTTTCCGTTTTTTCCTTTTTTTTCCCTGAATCCGGGGTTTTAACAACCCAAAAACTGTCCGGTTTTTTTCCGTTTTTTGTTTGTTTAGTCCGTTTTTTCAAAAAACCCAGTTTTTCCGGTCTCTGGTGAGCCAAAAAAAATTAGGATAAGGTGTGACATCCGTGCAGTTATTATCCACGCAAAATATCCACACTTGTACCACACTAAACTGGATTATTGTGTCCCTAACCCAGCTTAACCTGTTACCCGTATCTATTTGTAAGCCATGGTGACACTGCCGTCAAGCGATGAACGCCACATTTGAGTAAACACGATGCCCTCACATGCAGCTACACTGGGTTGAGCGGTGTATTTTGGCCATCAAGAAGTCATTTACATATAACATTAACCGCTGTACCTTCCCAAGGTCAACGATCCTGTTTGCCATACCATATAAGGAAGGCATGGGCTTGATTGACATAAAGTTCCAAGTAGTCATAGGTCAAATGTTTTTTTCCGATTACGGCCTCTGAATTATAGCGGTCTCCGCACCGTACTCAGGACACAATGTTTTAGAGTGAATGTACATTGTATGTGCACGGGTTTTCTTGTTTTTATTTGGTTTAAGAAGGAAGTTCTGATATGATCTGGACATGGTCTCATCAATGAAAAACCACCGCATAGCTTCCGAATGACTTTTTATTTTAAAATTTGCAACCTTGAAGAAAGTAAAACAGGTCCTGATCGTGGTTGAAAGTTCCATGAATTTGAGCATAAACTTTGGCAGCAGCAGCAGCGATGCTAACTAGTAAAGCCCCTTATACTGTAAATACACACTAGGCAAAGAGGCCACGAGTCATTTTGAGCCACCGTGTATAAGGTATCGTAAAACGGACAATAACTGCCCAATGATTTAACGACGTAAGGCCATTTAGTGCTATATAATGCTCACCTCCGGCAACTCGAAATTTACCCGTGTCGTTGGTTTCCGCCTCGATCGACATACCGTACCGCTCTACAAGAAAATCTGATGACGGGGCCGTAAGCGATTTCATCCTACAGGCTCTGTATAAGGAGTTGATCAGTGAGCGCGCGATGTGTGTGAATGATGGTTTTGCCGTATACTTTGTGTAGGAAAAATGGAAATTTTAAATTGTTGAATTTAAAAAAAAAAAAAAAAAAAAAGACAGAAGATAAAGAATAAAGTAATTGGTCATGGTGGAAGAGAGAAAAGATGACAACGACGATTTTTATCGCGTACATGAGGGAAAACTGAACCAAGCTGGAATGGTGCACATGACATGGACCGTCACCATGATCACTGATCATGGTGTAGAAACCGCGCAAATTATGGATCGTCGGGGAAGAAAGCGATCAAAGGATTCAAATGGTCACACAAATAAAGATGTAAAAAAAGAAACAGGGAGGCATTGAAAATATATAAGAGTTACCAGCTGTTTTTCAGCCGCTTTGCTGTGGGAATTTTAACAGAACCATCAAAAGGATAGGTAGGCAGATGTTAAGTCAGCCCATATGTCATGAATGTTGATCAGTCTTGATTATCATACATTGATTTGAAAGTGAACGAAATTGTTACAGATAAGCATATTTTCAATGAAAAATTACCATTCTGACTTGAAATAATCATGTTTTTTTCAAAGAAATGTGTACGCCAGATTGATTTCTAGTGAAAAGTCCAGGAATGCTAAATCAGGAGCTCCGGGGCGCGCCCCCTGCGGCCCCCGGGGATCTGCCCGGAACCCCGCCCAGGGACATAAGCCGGCCCCCTGGACCAACGGCCAATTTCAGGGTGTTTTCAATCAGGTTGTGGCATCTCTGTAAATAGAAAGTTCGAGGGGAATATTTGAAATAGCACTTTTAGGCAGTAACACCATCGAGAGACTAGGCTTTTGACCATTCCAACAACGCCATCAATTTCACCTGTTCTTAGAGCCATATAAATCAGGTTGAAGGTCTGCAGTGAATATGTCGGCTGAATGTGGGGGTTCAGCCTTTCCGTCTTAGATGGTGGTACCGGTTTTAATTATTTGAAGTTTGCGATGGCAGCTTTGCTTTGGTTCATGAACGTGGTCCGTATTTGGTAGAAAAATCCTACCATTGTATGTTTCTTTGATTTGACTCTGGGCTCATATAATCCCCGTGTAATAAGTATAAATAATAAGACATTTTATGTGCTCTATGGAAGACAACAACCCACAGTGCCTTACAACAAAAACACAATTTCATGTGGTACACCTTGCCACCCTAGCTCATTGAATTGTGAGGCCAGACTCATTTAGTCCTAGATACCTTTTGGGCATTGTGATGTGTGTTGTGATTGCATATACTGCCCAAATGCATGAATGAAATAATAAGGGTGGCACCATCTTAGAAGGTGCACTTCTGTTATATTATGGTGACCTCAACTTCTAACTTCATTATTGCTGGTAGATGACCCATATGTGTTATCTTGAACTCCCTTGGGGGGGGGGAGTTGTTCTCCTTGGGAGGGGACGAGTGGGGTTCATATTGTAAACTTTTACATTGTAGTTGCATTTATCGCAGATAGTGATCGCGATATTCGGCGGGACATATTTTACGCATTGCGTAAAATCTAAGTTTTGCCTTGTTTTTATAATTAAAATCCGAATTATTGATGAAATCAAACCTTCTCCAGACAGGTGCCGTATTACAGCACCTCATCAGAATCTGGACAGTAGAGGCAGGCCCAGATTCTGGGAAAGAGTTGGAAGGGTAGTACATGTACATTGGTGCACACAATCATGTTGTGTCGAACGATGAATTGTGAGGTCGTCAAACAGACCCGCAATGACAGCTGCCCGCAAGCCCGTTTTAAGCTGGCCTTTTTTTGGCCAATCTATCTGTCACGCAACTGCCATGCAGTCGTTGAAAATTATCATGATCTATGTCATAGCTGCTGATGTTAAAGAGATGCATTTCCGTAGTGGGGAATGGCCTGACTGCTAGCATGGTTTTGGTGGGTGTTCTCTGTGGAATGATGAATCGTAATTGTATGTCTTATTATAATACTATGCATTGGCTAGAAGTTGAGGGGGATTTCAGTAGGAATCTTCATATTTTTTCAAAAAAATAATACACAAATAACAAGAGCAATTAAAAACAACCTATTTGGTTTTTGTAGGGTGGTCCTGTTTTCTGCCTTGGCCTTGTTTCACACTTCTCAACTATGAATTGCTTTGAGGCACGTACTCCCAGTCTACTTCAACACAGTCCCATTGCACCTGTAACAGAATAAAGAACAAAATGTGTGAGTAATATTATTATCGAACAGATACATTAAATTTTTTTTTTTATAGTTCAAGGAGCAGATGATGAAAATACGATAGACAGTACAAGTAAAAGGCTGACTTGGAGATTACAAAACTGTCATGGATGCGTTCAATGTGGAATGATGAGTCTTAATTGTATGTCTTTATACCTCTTCCTAGCACCCATTGAGTTGAATTGAGGGTATTTTATAGTAGAATCTTCATATTAAAAAAAAATACAAACACACATAATACAAAAATACACGCCGCGGTTCTCGCACCGCTAACTCCCCCTGGCGGGAGCAGGTTACAATTTTGAATAAGCAGCTGAAAATGTTGCACAACTGTCATTACCCTTGTGATTTTCTTATTTTTTAACAAGTTATGTGTCTATAAAGTTAACCATTCTGCACTTATCCCATTTTCTCCTTGTTAACATTGTAGTAGTGAGGATGATTCAGTCAAATTAAATTATTATCACTGGCTTTTGCACTTAGTGAAACTGTGCAGTACTGTTAATCAGAATGTTTCGTGAATAATCGATAGGTCAGTTTAAGATTTTAAAGTTAGTTAAACAAGTACTAGAGAGCAGTTCACAGATGTATCTCACCGTAATAGTGATCTTTTACAACAGAATGGAGGTGGACAATCTACTAGTAGTAACAAAATAAAATACAAGTAGGCTATCGAAAATGTGCTGAATGATGAAAATCCTACTTGGATTATAATTAATGTATATATGGAGTTCTTCACCTTGGATGAAGATTTATTTGTTGTTTTAGTCTCAACCAAATGGGTTTGTGATCACTGAAAGTATGGACTCTAGAATACCAAGCAGACCATGAGATTAGGGGGGGTTGCGGTAGTTGTGATCGATTGTGTCCGGTGATCAGCTTGTGTACCCATCAATTACTTGGTGATAGTTGAAAGTGTGTCGAGGGGAAGTAGAGTGTTGGATGATATTTCCATCTTGATGGTCCTGAATATGACATTGAAAGTCCCCAATTAGTATGTTGGTTGTGACGTAGTGAATGTGGGCATGGTGGAAACCGAGTCAGATGTTGGCACAAGGTCTGCAGCGGTTGCACTTGGGGGACGATAATGGCGACAATGTTAGTCGGCTTGGAAGAATGACTTGACTTCAACATGATTTCTATTCCAAGAGCATGTATGACTTTGGGTACATTGCAGGAAATGGCTGCCGACTATAGATGGCTGGTTACCATGGTTTGGACGATATCCTTGGGGGGAAGGTACAGCAATTAATGGGAGGCATGATGAAACTGGCAATACTGAGTCACAGATGAGTGTCATTACATGCAAACTGGTTTCTGAATAAATCAGGATATCTGCTGCAGGAAGTTGAAGTCATGCCTTAATCTCGGATATATTGTGTTAATGAACGGGCATGTGAAGATGATTGTAGCCAAACATCCTTCTTCCTGTATAGAGAAATTGTTAATTGTTGAATATCATTACATTCTTCCGTTTTCGCTCTGCCATTTCCAGTTGGGACTTGAGGGTCAACAGGTATCTTGTGGTCATGTGTGACACAATGTGCAGCTTGTCTCTGGTTTGCACTCGGCTTAATGCCACATAGTGAATACCATGTGTTTTCCGGTTGGTTGACAGATCAACAACGGCACAAGACTAGATGTATCTCCTGAGACTGGGACGTTTTAGAGGCAGCGGGTCTTAATGGGAATTGTGTACGCCTCATGAAAACCGCCCCTGCCCTGTGATGGTGAATGTGCGGGTTGCCAGGGTCAATGGTGTCCAATCCTGTTGATGCATTGTCTGTACAGATACGTTGTGTTTTTGTCTTGTTTGCCGACCAATATCAGGGTTGTCAAATTTGATTGAGCCACCACTACACCGTGCTGCTCGTGACTGTTGTAGAGCGGCGGCTCTTTCAGGATGCCACTCGGCGCACCATTTGCTAATCCATCTTCAACATCCAATTATAGCAATATCATATCTTTCACCAATAGCAAGGTTTATAATTTAGAGCGGAGTTTGCATGTGTTTTGTTTGAATCTTTGTTGGTTCATTAGCAAGACCTTGTTTTTGTAGTTGTGGGGACATTGCTTCAATGACAATGCCTTGTGCTGCTGGAGCTGTTTGTGCACGGTCATTACACTCTTGGTACTGCTCACCTTGGCATTTTCAAGTAGAGTCTGGTGCATCTGTGGGAGCATTTCTTGTATTTAGTAGGTTTGAGATCATCCTGTGTGTGATTTCCTTCTCGGAGGCGATTTAGCAGTGTGTGCAGGCAAATTTGGCTATCTTGCGGCCCATATAGTGTCAGGTCATAGATCTGAAAGTTGACTGGCCATAGATTTTGTAGCAAGATGCCATAGTGTTGCTTGACGTGGCCGGCTTAAAACGAAATCATCACAAACAGGACGTAGTTGATACAGGTCTAGGTCTCCCACACAGATGATACTCACACCACCGAAGTCTTTGGAGTTGCCCTTAGTTCTTGCAGCCGTTTGATCTGTGGGATGAAAAGTAGACGTATTGGCACAAACATCGAGATCTCAATCTATGATGACAAGCTTCACTTGTAACCAGTTGCATTGCAAACTAAATGATCAGTGACTTGTCAGGTAAGGGTTTATAAACCAATCTTTTTGTGACACTGGGATCCTCAGAATGCTGTGGATGGTACTGCCCATGATGGTTGTATGCAGCTTTACCAGTAGGAGCTAGCATCATGATGTAAGTATCACCAAAAGTCCTGGCCATTCGGGAATGGGAATACTTGGGGGCAGCCTGTATATGCGGTTGTCAAGTGTGATTTTCCTACTCTGCACCTCCACTCAAACATCTGACAAAAGATGAAGAAAAGGATTAAAAGAACAGTCAATGTAAATTTTATGATAGTTTTCTTATTTTTAAATAATATTTTCATAAATACTGTTCTGGAGGGATTTTGAGATCCTTAGCTAATATAGAGGGAAGGTAATGATCATGAAATGTGTTGAGGTTTACAGCAGGCTCATGTCTCAAGATCAGCAAAGAAAATACTTTTGACGATTTCCTGAATAAGGAATTACCATATTATATCTTGGGCATCCAAAATAATAATAGCTGGAGCAACTATATTCAGTACGGGACACTATCTTGACTGGGAATCGAACCTGGGTTGTAGCGTGTGAAAGGCTCTGAAAAACAACTACACCAACCGGTATCCTGGACCCATGAATCAAATTGTCTTAACCGTGGTACTATGTACAAAATACCATACTTGCATCGCGTAAAATATTATGAACGAACAATTAAGAAGTCATTGCCGAAAATAACCCAATTTAGCTGCACTCAGAAATAATGTTAAATTATATGTCATTATTGGCCTCTAGTGAGAAAGATGCCAGATTTGCCACTGCTTGCATATATTACATATGTTGCCCTTTATCTTGTAAAGCGAGGCCCGAATCAAGGCAAATAGGTCCAACAACATGGAGTTGCGGCCTTTCCATAATATATTTATATTTTGCTTATCAGCCTATCAGGTACATGATTCACGCTATTTGACTCGTGTGTGTTCAAGAATGCCTGATACTTCTATTTACCTTACTTTAAGTTCACAATATTTCCATTAGCACTTTTAAGCATGATATATGGTTTATGATGTCATGCTTTTTTACCTTATTAAATAGAAGGCAAAATCCAAGCCCTCACCCAAAATGTCTCTAGAATTGCGGTGAGATGTAAAGGATGAATGTAATTTATATCACAATAATGCTTTTAGTTTTTTAACTTCCTGAGAGAGTAAAATTATTCATTATTTTTTATTAATAACTCAAAATTTTGATGGAGTGGCCTTCATTTAGTTAGGTATTCAATTGCACAAGTGGGCATTTCGGAATGACATTTACATGTTCAACTCATTCATGAACATTTGCGTATACAATACCTGTAGATAGGTATCTGAGTCTTGAGTGAATGGAGCTACATCTAGCTACAGTTTGTTAGTTTTCCGTTGGGGATTTTTGTGCCAAAACTGATTTTATTAGCCATTTTGTCAATTTTGGGGTGCTGATTTCAAAAATCTTAGGTGCATTTTTTTCAACAACCCCTTCCAGTGCCATTTTGGATTCAAAATGGCCGCAAGTATTCAGTATTTTTTGTCCTATCTCTCGGCTTAGGAGCAACTTACAGCGTAAAATTGGTGGCAATACCCAGTTTGTGATACCAGGGATTCAATGAAGCATCGTCTTACTTGTAACTGATTTGGTGTGGCTCAATCTGAATTTCAAAATGGCCGCATTTTCAATTATGGCATGTCCAATATCATTGGTCTGTGAGCAACGTGGTGGAAGAGTAAGTGTAAAACTGGTGGTAATACCCATGTTTCTGTGATAAAGGGATTCATTACCAGCACTGCTTACTTGTTTCTATTGAGCTTGCCGCCATCTTGCGATTTTTCAAAATGGCCGCCATATCTATATACACTTATATTTTTAAAATCTCGCATAACATAATTAAAGGTAGTCTAAAAATGGTTTAGCCTTGCATGTTACTATAATGATATTCCAAATCACTGTATGCCGATTATTGACATGAGCAAAAACTCAGCCACCATGGAAGATTTCAAAATGGCTGCCACTAGACATTTTTTTTTTTTTTTTTAAACATTAAAAATTACTTGTGAAATGTAACCCAAATAGCAGATATAAATTACAGATTCTACTAGTTGTAAACACTATCCTTGAAATATTGGACTTTGATCTGATTGTCTTTTCAGTACCTAACAGTTTATTTGGAATACACCTTGCGTCACAGCTTGCTTGAATCTAGGCTCATCCGCCTTCTACTCTTAGATATGCCAGCAATTTTCCTCCAATCAGTACTCTAAAGCGTTTGTGACAATGCAGAACCTTAGTAGACTATATTTTTTCCGCTTCCAACTGCATGACACACAGTGCACGTATGTCAATGTGAGCTTCGATTGTCTTTTCCTGGTGAATGAAGAGAAGCTGGAAGGTGTGTGGTGAAACAGATCCATTAGGTAAATGAAGACATCTGTGGTTGGCGAATATACATCTATATTCATGCTGTTTCGTCAGGCTTGGACGAGCATCAAGTACATGCATGGGATCAAGGTGTCTGCCTCCTCGAGTGAATGCTCACCAATATTGGAGCCCTACACAGTGGTTTGTTGAGAATATGTTGAGGGATGCAAACTAAGCTCTGCTGCTATCTTCGATTCATGGAGTAAGCTTTCCCAAGTAATCTGTCCGTTGAGAGAAATTTGCCTGCAGACGTTTGCCATGTGTATGAGCTTTCAGTGAGTTACCAATATATATCTGTGAAGATATCACATCCGGTCATCATACCCGGAAACAATCTTACGGATGCTTTGAACAAAGCTTAGTGTTGCCAAATACGAGCAGCGTCCCATTGTTGGCCCTTTATTGATACCTTGAACACCTTGCCATGCAACAAAATTGTGCCCGCTTGATGCCATCAGGCGGTGTTAAGTCTACCCGAGAGTCACTTAATTGGCGGTTCTGGTAGACTCATCAATGGGACATGACAAAAGGATCTTGTCCTTGGGAGTCGCAGAAAGGCCATCTGAGGAGAAGAGGTGATTGACGGATTAACAAAAACTCTGATAAGCTGTCCCAATGGTTGCGGTCCGACGAACAGGTTTGGATGGAGGCTTGACTTAGTCACCATGAAAGCACAGATGAGAGCTTCCAAAGTTTCTTGTTAGTCAGTGCCACTAAAACATCTTATTTGGGCATGACAAATTGGTACGAGTCGAGCCAATCTGATAGAGATAAGGAGCAGGGCGAGTATTTGACTAGCTCCCAAGGCACCGAGACCAGCTCCCACTCTGTCTACTGCTGGAATAAAAGTAGACCTCTCTTCCTGCTTCATATAACTCAGGATTTTTGTTGCCATCCCCGGAAGGTCTTGACCAAGTTCAGCTCGGATCTGGTCTCTGAAGTTTTACTTTACCTCTTCAAAGACACCCAACATATCTTGTCTCATATGAAGCCTATTGCGGAGTTGCCACATTTTCAGGTTATGGAACAAAGTTTCTAGCCGCAAAGTTGCTTCAAAGAGGAGGTCATAGCATACCATGATATTCGTTACATTGGTACTCTACACCACGCTTTCCAGTAAAGATTTGATGGATGTCGATGGTGATTGGTGAATGAAGACAGATTCAGTACTTATGGATTCAATATACTTTACGATAGCATGAAGTGAAGCAAAGCAAGCATGGAACTCACCAACTCTCAAACCCAGTGGTATTCCTGTGAAGATTGCAGTTTCATGCTCTTCGTGCAAGTCAAGATAAAAGTGTTATGAACAGTTTTGTGATGGGACCTACAACACAAGTGGATATCCTTGAGCAAGGCAAAGCACGGTCAGGCCATAGAGGGCAGTAAATTCAGTTGGAGGTCTCCTACAAAATCTGGTTTCCATGATGGTCACTGATAGTCCGGAGAAATTTAATCTGAACACTTCTGGCTGCAGTACGCCGGGAAAAAGTAGATGAAGGCTTTCAGTACGCGGGAGAGAAAAAAACTGATTTCGTACGCGGAAAGGTAGATCGAAGACCTTGTAGTTCTCCCATAAATTTTACCCAAATCTCAGTGTTCCCAATTGCTCCACCCCTACGTCGGTTGTTTACTTATTAATGATAAATTTAATTATTGAAGTATGATCAAACCAAAGCTAAATAAAGTGGCTTTAAAATTATGTGTACCTACGGAAGTATTCAATCACATTTGAAGCACTCTAATTTTACAAAATTATCAGATTTAACTAAAATATGAAACAGCCTCATCCAAGAGCAGGCCCATGCCAGTTTACGAAATGCCATGTCTTTAATTATCCCGCCCGTAAATATACAAAAGCGCCGGCGCAGGTGAAGTCGTCCACTGAGACTGAGAGTTCTGTATGAATGGGCGTTATTAGGCTTATCGGATTATAAAATCGACGGATAAGGGATTAAGATTGGCAGGGTCCCAGTTTGGACAAACATTATAATTAAAATGGCGGCCATTTGGAAATTCAAGGATGGCGACTAAACCAAATAGATACAAATAAGGAAATGCTTTAATAGAATCCCTGATATCACAAAAATGGGTAATGCCACCAAACTTTCATTTTCTACGTTAATCACAAGCCAAGATATGAGCCAAATTGATACATCAGAATTGAAAAAGGCGACCATTTTGAAATCAGATGGCGGCCAACCAAATAGTGACATGGCAAGGCAATGATTTTAATGGAATCTCTGGTATCACAAACAAGGGTATTTGCCACCATTTTTAATATTCTAAGAAAAAAATCACAACAACATCAAATAAAATACAAAAATTAAAAAACTGAAATTACACCAAATTTTGAAATTCAAGATGGCGGCAAAACCAAATCAGTACAAGTAAGACAATGCTTTAATGGAATCCCCTGGTACACAAACCCCCCCCCCCCCCCCCAATACACATGGGTATGCCACCATTTTTACTCCTCTAACTTGCTCACAGGCCGAGATATTGGAC
Organism: Ophioderma brevispina; assembly: GCA_023653785.1. NCBI lineage: Eukaryota > Metazoa > Echinodermata > Ophiuroidea > Amphilepidida > Ophiodermatidae > Ophioderma > Ophioderma brevispina. The sequence goes on from JAMKCH010050867.1 coordinate 16,474, forward strand.
ATGAAAAATGGCGGCCATTTGAAATTCAAATGGCGACGAAGGGCGCTGTTTGAAAAAAAGGGCACTAACTTTTTTTGAAATCAGAACCCCAAAATGACAAAGTTAGCTAATAAAATCAATTTGGCACCGAGAACCCACGGGATCTAAATATTGACATATCAAACTATACTAATCGTCGAAAAACAACAAAGTCTTGTTCCTTATAAGGCTCCGACTAGCGTTAGGTGTTAGGTTACTTTGGTGCCATTTCGTGAGGTGCTATTTATGGTTGCATGTGATGGGCCTAATCCAAGTATTGCCCCGAGAGTCATATGCATCCTGTGACTACTTTGGCAGTGTGTAAACATGGAATACAGCGTTAAGCTGGTGGTGTTCAATCAATGCAGCCTCCTCTTCCATTGGCTGATAAGTGCAGGCTGCTAATTGGTGCCAAGTTGTCTTATAGTGAGTACATCTTGGTTCTTGCAAGAGCTTCTGAGCTGCATCCATTTCTGTTGCACAGGGCTCAAAAGCATTCTTGTGTGGCAGTATTCAAAGCATCAACATGTTTTTAGAATTATTCGAATGTAAATAAAATGGGTAAGTGATTCTAATGTTGGCTTGTTTTTAATTCCTCCTTGCAGTGACTCTTACAAGTTTTAACACCCAGTCATGGTCCAATGTACGGTTATATGCTTCCAGTTTATTGATTGGTAAACCTCTTAAAAGATGTAGTCAATTGTGATCTGACACGAATTTGAAATTGCTGCTTATAGAAAGAACTCTTTAGTAGTATAGACAGGTAGTTTATGCTAGGTAGGTGCAATTAGGATGGAATCAGAAGATTTTCATTGATTAGGGTTTGAAAACACTGATTACTAAGATTCTGTACTGCATATACGGCCATTCATTACAGACAAAAAGTTGATTACTCTGTTAAGCCTAATTCACAAGTATTCAAAGACAAATATAAATAAAACACAAACACAAATAAAAAACATTTCAAATTTGAAAGACCAGTAATTAGGAAAAACTGACATAGATTGGGTATGATTAGTCTATATCTTCAATTTGAAAGAGTCTTATGATATGACTCGGCAACTGGCAAGCATTATAACACTAATGCTACGTCCATGATCATGTGATGTCACATACGACTGGACATTGATAAAGGGGCAAACTTTCTGATACCCTCAAGACTAGAGGACAAGATTATCATCTGGGACATCATCATAATCTGTGGGACATCACATTAGGCTTTTAACATTAGGTGTCACAGCAATAACATCCGCTGACGCTGCGGGTCGTGTCGGCGGAAGTACTACGTTGAGTGCAAAATTCATGTAAAGTTTAAATTCCTAACATTTGCATTTTTGAGTTGTTGAAATGCATGTTTTCAACAGTTTGAAGGTTTTTGGTAATTCGTGAGTGGGGTTTAGTATTCATACTTCACTTTATCCACCAAACATATTTCGCTTGCACATTATTACATGTTATTAGAAGCTGGCAAACTGACATTAACAAACGGAGGTGAAAAAATCCTAACCCAGCTGAGGATGATTCTGGGCACCTCAGTACTGGCTGGTGAAAACTTACACACTTACGCCACACTGGGTTTTTAGTTGGTAGTTAGGAAATCTTACCTCTCACCCCTAGTTTGTTATATGTAGTTTGCCCGAGCATTTCATAAAACTTAATTCGTTGTATCTTTCAGATCCTCGCATATACATTTGTGCTTCACATTGTCTTATGTCATGCCATGGCGGAGTGGATAGGCTAATCGTCAATTCATAAATATTATTAAATGTTGACAGATTGGACATAAAAAATAAAAGAAAATAATTTACCTGTTCATAGCGTTGCTGTCGTAGGAAGAGCAGTCACCAAGTAGATCAATTTCTTCGTCACGCCAGGGTGTGTATAGCATCAGCAGCATCGGTAGTGCTTTTCAGGTCAGTTTCCTTGTTTGAAGTGCATGATCTGCTTATCTTGGGTTGTGGAACGTCCTTTTTGGCACAGAATTGGTAGACCTTGATTGACCTCAGTTGGGATGTCTCAGAATGTGTAGAAGTGGATGGAGCTGCATGTACATGTAATGCTGCCAGATCAGAATGTTGTATGCCATTTATGAGGGATCATTTCTTCGTCATTACTATCCTCCTGTTCAGGAAGGCTATCCATCGGTAGTTGTCCTTGTAGCCCTTCTAGTCTGAGTTGATGATGGCACTTGGTCATAATAAGCAGCATATTCTGCTAATGTAGTGGCATCTAAACTAGATGGTTAGATTGGTACCTTGTAATGATGTTAGTTGACTGTACCTTTGAATCTTATCTTCATGGCGTGCAGCTGTTCCATCGGTTTCAGGAGAATACTCTCTTTCTGAATGGGCTGGTATTAGTATGGTTCTTGTGTTTTAATGGATTTTTTGCTACATTTTGTTTTTTGTCTTTTTTAGGTAAACTTTGAGGCAAAGGAACACAAAATTTGGTTGTTCCATGTTTTCGAACAGCCGTTCGACAAGCCATCTTGATTTCAAAATGGCCGCTATTTTTAACATATTTTCCTCAATCTCCGTATGGGAAAAATAGAAAGGTAAAATTGGTCTCTAACACACGTTTGTGATACTAAGGCTTCTAATAAAAAACCGTTGCAGCTAATTTTGTTGGGCGGCCATCTTGATATTCAAATGACCGCCATGTTGAATCTAATTTAGTCTGTATCTTGGACTTCAGAATAAACATAACAGCGCTAAAAACGGTGGTAAACACCCATTGTTTGGATACCTTGGTTTTAAAGAAACCTTATTTAAGTGCAGCAATTTTGTTGGTGCCACCTTCTTGAATTTCAAAATGGCTGCCATGTTGAATATACTTTTCAGCATGTATCTTGACTTCGGAAACATATAGTGCTAAAAAACGGTGGGCAAAACCCCATGTTTGTGATACTGAAGGAATCTATTAAACCATAATTTACAGTTGAAATTGATTTCGTTTGGTGGCTATCCTGAATTCAATACGGGCGACATCTGTAAAATTTACTTTTGGTTCGGTATCTTGACTTGTGAATAACATACTTGGCTTAGATGGTGTTAATACCCATGTGGAGATATCTGGGGATTCCCAATTTCCCTCCAATAAGTTGAGACAGCATTTGACTGATTACACCGCTACCTAAGGACTCCACGGACCTCTACACATGGAAGCGGGTCTGAGTCGCTGATTGAAACAACAGGTGTTGCTTTTGCCCTTCTCAATGTGGGAGAAACAATGCATACCATGCTGGGACATATTCCACCACACGTTTATTTTATTACAAAATTCCTTTAACTATGGACATAAGGTGAAGCATTTAAAAAGGGCAAAATGCAACTTCCTGTGGTTTCAAATCGGCGACTGTTCAACGGTCATGGTTACATCGAACTAACATTTGGCTCTTCCATGTAAAAACCGGGACTGTCGTCACATTGATCAACTTATATTTTGTCTGTACACTAATTTTTGGGGCTAATCCTTTTCTGTAGGTTTACTTTGTGTCTCTTTTCTTCATTGTTTTAATCATACAGTTGTATGCTTTTCTTATTTTTGTGTTGCAATTTCACCTTTACCAAGTATTTTTCACACACATTCCCCCCACAAATCTCTGCGAACTCATTCGATAAATGAACATTCTAGTTATGGTGATTTTTGGATCCAAACATTTAGTCGGTTGACGGCCTGATTGAATACCACAGTATAGCGTGAAGTGCCATATATATATATAATGCATTTTATTGCTGAAAGTGATCGACCAGGGTGCCTAGTTTGAGACTCCCACGGGTGCCACCTTGAACACCATTTGGGCAATTTGTTATTGAGGTCAGGTAACATTAGGGAATGAAATCTTCCAAGTTTAGCAATAACGTTTACGGAATATCAAAAGACCTTCCTGAAGTCCAAAGGAGTACAAAAGTCAATGGGGGCGTGTCTTCACAATATCTAAAGGAAGTTGTGGGTAAAGGAATAGAATGTATTTTGTACAGGGATCAAATTTCCAAAATGCCTCTACGTAACTGAAAGTGGGTCTCATTTTATTGATATTGACTCAATGATTCTGAAAAGGTATAGTTGCTAAATCTAAGATGTCGTCTTGGAGATTAAAAATAAAAACAACCCCTATTGGGATATGTTGGCCTTGAACAATATTTACATCCTAGTATTAAATGTAGTTTGTAGATATGGCAAATTCGACTCGTTTTTAAAATCTCTTAAATTTCAAAAATTAATGACGCTATCATTATTTAGATTGAAGCATTTTAAAATTATGACCCCTGTACAAAAGGTTTGTTATCCTCTGATATATGTGTCTTATACCTTGTTAATATGGATTTCTTGATATGTGACCCTTGAAATTTTACCTCTTTTTTAAGGATTGTAGACGCTTATTGAGCTTTAAGAAATTTAATCCCATTATGGGTTGTGACCTCAGTAACCCCAATTGCCAAAGGTGCCAAGATGGCCCCGGTGGATGGATTCTTCCACTAAACAACTTCGTCTCTAATTTAGTAATAAAATTGCATTAGTGGGAGACGAGTTGGTGAAGTGCTCATCGACTCGCCTTTCACCATTTGGCACGGGTGCGTTCCCTCGGAGGCCGTATCGTATGTGAATTTGGTTGCCAATCCATACCCGCCCTCGCAGGTTTTACTCTTTTGTGGATTTCTGCTTGTTATAAAGGATTAAATATTATTGTAGTACCACTTGAGGCTTACTCCGTCTAAGTCTTACTAGCCACCAGACTTTAAACCACAGGTCTGTACCCTATACCTTTATAGGCTTACAAATTACGTGGCAATTTTGAAAAACCTTACCTTGGAATACAAACCTGGGTATTGCCATCCGTTTTGCTTTATATGTAGCTCACAGGCCGAGATAGAAAATATACGGAATAATATGGCGACCATTTTGAAATTCAATTTATGGTGGTCTAACGAATAAGCCAGAACCCAGAGTGTAGCATCATTGAAACCCTTAGTATCACAGACGTTGGTATTACTATCTTTTTATCCTCTTGGAGCTTGGAAGCCAAGATAATGGGAGAAATGTACTGAAAATCGCGTCGCGGCCATTTGAAATTCAAGATGGCCAAACCAGCTGTCGAACAAAAATTGGAAACAGTCAAATTCATTATTTTAGCACTCTAAGTTATTCAACTCAAGATAAAGGTTTAGAAGTATATTAACCCCCTATTGACCAACTTTCTCCGATGCGCTAAAATGACAAAAGCTTTCGTAAAGAGCTTAGATAATCATTTTCTCATTGCCACTCATTTAGCGAAAATTTAAGTGAAACTTAGCAACTTCAACAAGGTTAGTGCTATGCCTTCAAAATGAAGGTAAATCTAGGGTACATTTTGAGAATATGCACAGTCTGGCTCTAAAACTCTGTTTTGGTAAACTATAATTGCCAAGCGCTGAAAACCGATGAAAATCGAATTACTACCTTTTCACACAAATTGGATTTTCGTATCTACTTTCTGTTGCAAACGCCAAATTTGCAAACTCGTGGAATTATGGACGTCAAATGTTGATGACATAGTTACTAGGTAGTAGTAGTTATTTTCGTATCAATAGGCAGGGGGGACCATGGCTATCCACTGGTTATCAAAATTATAAGCAACGGAGCTTATCAAACAACTTAAATGAGGGGATGGTAACAACCCCCTCCCCCCCGGGTAACCATGCAGAAGGCTTGTAAGCCAGGGTTAAATATGTCAGCCATATTGATTTCAAGATGGCCAATAAACAAAATTAGTTGCAACTTAAAGTTATGGTATATAGCAAACCTCAGTGTCAACAAACAGGGGTATTGTCACCGTATTTGTCAACTCGTCATTCCAGAAGTCAAATACAGGACAAATTAACTCATAAATATGCAAATTAGTACCTAATTAGCAATGCCACGCCCATATTCTAATAAGATGAAGGGAATGGCAGTCCGTCCCACCCACCAAGTACATCACATAAACCCTTATGGGTCTCATTTATCGCGTTTCACCCGGCCGACGCCTTGACTTTCTGCCTTTCAAGCCGGGGGATAAAAAACTGCAACTTTTGATTTGGGGGGTTGGGGTCTTTCGGGCACTATTTCTCAGCCATTTTTGCACGCTTTTTACATAGAGGTGGCCATGAAAGAGCGAGACATAGGCAAACAAACTGTATATTCGAAAACTTTAAAAATGTCGAATTTTGCACAATGACAGTCAGTCTGCAGCGTTAATGCTTCAGTAAACACTTCGTCGATTTTCTAACCCGATAGAATCGCGATCGTAGTATGTCACTCTGTGCAAGACATAATGTCAATCCCTATACACATAGGTTTTTAAACCCCAAAATCTTCCCATATATGCCGGTGCGAAGGAAATGACACGTAGAGGAGACTCTGTGTATTTTACGAATTGTTCATTACCCAAATTGACTATTTCCCTTTTTTAATTACTGGATTTAGGTCCAGTGTAATAATTTGTTATGTTTTTTTTTTCAAAAACTTTTAAAAGACCCAGTTCGTTTTCTTTAACAAACCATTCGCTTGAACCGGGCAAAGACTCTGACCAAAAAATACTAAGGCCATTTTTGTGCAAAGTCAGACAGTTTCCAAGCTTCTTTCAATATCGCAATTACAGGGGACCAGTTTATTTTCTGCACCAGAAAACTGTGTTTGCGTTTGACGTAATTTCAGGTAGATTTTATCTTGAGACCATGAGGTACCATCATGATGGAACCAATGCCGCAAAAGCTGTAGCATTTTAGTTCGTGCAACCTCTTTTGTTATGCAATACGCTTCCGTGTTTTACGGTGCTCAGGACATTGCTTATATCGTTGGAGTGAACATCAAAAGAGACACCCCTTATTGCCGAACACAATGCTTTTCAGACTTAAGTCATATACTCTTGTCTGCAACAATACCGCTATTACCATACGCGACCAACATTAAAAGGATAATGTTTTATTTTCATTCGCTTGACCGGACAAAGCGGTATTTTATTAGTTTACTTCAAGATTAATGTCAATAATACTGTACATTATCACTTCATGTCACTTTATCAAGGGCCGGAAGGCCCACGTTTTAAAAAAAATCAATTTAAATCAGGCGGTATTTTGTGTGCCATTTTCCGGTTAACATTTTCGCATGTTTATCAGTATATTAATTTCATTTATTATGTTTACTCTATTAATTTTAGTCCAAACAATATATTGAGCATCAAAAAACAGCATAATTTATATCATCTCCCTGTTAAATTTATCATTTTCTTTGACGAAACTTTTTGTCACGTTGGTCGAATCGAAACTGCCGCCAATTTATTCAGGGTTAGAAAAGCAACGACTTTCCACATAGCTGCATACTGACTGAATACTGATCGAAAAACATGCCGAGATACTTTTTGTGCCAGGTGTATGTTAAGGAAAAGATTGCTCTAGAATTCCCAGAATTGACTCAGTGTTTGCAAATGAAGTAAGACAGAAATCATATTTTTTTTATTTCGGTATTTCAAACAACACTGTCTGGACATAAAACATTTGAAAACGAAAAGTTTTTATGAATAATTTTTTCAACAGCTTTGTAACTTCTGCATATATATTACACTACAGTTAAGCTGTCAGAAAATACTCTTTTTTAGAGAGGAATTTCAACTAAAAAGTATGATGGAAACACACATTATTAATTTAAAAATGTTACCAGCATACGTGAAAACAGCATGTATCAAAAAGAAATTATATGGACAAACCCTTTAAGTTAAAAATAAGCATAGACCTGCCATATAAATGAAATCTAAAGAAAATATTTGGGAGGAAAATCACCTCCACGTGATCGTGAGGCTGTTTGTCATTTTATAAGACTCTAAGAGCCTGTGATATTAAAATTTAATTACGTGCTTGGCAGTCATGGGCCTTAACACTTAAGTGCCCAAGCTAAAAAAACTTCTGTTAGTGCCCGGAGGGGGGGGGGGTTCCTAGAGACCCAACCCAGATAACCACTTTCCCATGGGAGTTTGATCATGACACTAACACAAGTAAATGGGGTCACGTATGAACCACATACCCAGGCGCGGATCTAGGGAGGGGCGCGCGCCTCCCGGTAATTCTGAAAAACTTGCAAATCAGCCCATTTTTGACACTTGCAGCCTTTCAGTCCCCCGGTAATTTTGATGTTTTTCAATCCTGGATCCGCCCCTGCATACCCACACTAAAAATGACCATCCGAAACTTTGACCTATGACCTATGGGCAATTGAAATTGTCACTCTTCAGGCAAAGGAGTGGTTCGCACATTTTCCATCTTAGACAAATCAATATAAGGTTTGAACCAAAATAATTCATTATCTAATCTAAAATAACCATTAAAATTAATCATTGCCAATATAGCCAAATTTATACCATCTTGTTTATTCTCAGAAACTTTAAAATAACCTTGGTTTTCTCATAGACTTAACACAGTTAAGAGCACGTAATAACAAAATTAAAATTGATGTATCAGATATAAAAGGTTATTTGATTTAAAAATTATTAATAGAATTAATTGCTCTAGGTATATATCTAAGCAAATAATCCCAAGATTAATTACTTATTCTTAATTAGTTAAAAATCTTGATTTTTTCACTTCCGTTAGTGCCCAAGGGGGTGGGGGTTCTAGGACTCAACTACTTATCTAATGAAGCCGTGGGCGGATTGAGAAGCGTATTCATAAATCAGACAATTAGCAAAAAAAACTCCTTGAAAAATTTGATTGCGTAAATGAGAACTTTAGTTTCATCTTGATGGTATTAGCAGGGGACTGTAGTGTAGAGTGTGCGCTTCCGATAAAATTGTGAATTTTTGCACACAAGGACGTTAGGCAGTGATAATCCATAAAATTGATGGAAGCACTGACCCAACCCCCTTAATGGCCCCCAGTGGATTTCAAGGTTATACAGGGTCGAAAATTTAAAATGTTCTGATCGTGTTAAAAAGCACAACATGGTGTTTGTCTGGTCACAAGGATTCCAAAAAGTATAGTTTGCACTATCTAGGACTTAAGTTCCGGTGTTATGGGGTAAAAACTGTAAAAATGGTGAAAAAGTAAATTTTGATGTGTACATGGGTCAAAAGTTAAAAGGTTGCTTGATTCAGTAATTGTGGTGCAAATTGTTTCCCTAGCTTTTTAATGGATGAAATAAGGAAAGTTTGCTTATCTGTTAGCTTAGTTTCACGTTATCCAACACAATAGGTCACAGGTCAATAGAATCCAATAGCTGCAATTAGCTGTTGAACTTTATTCGCCATTTTACACATTCAAATTTGAAAGACCAGTAATTAGGAAAAACTGACATAGATTGGGATGATAAGTATACTCTTCCAATTGAAAAGAGTCTATGAAGGACTCGGCAACGCCAAGCATTATAACAACCTAATGCTACGTCATAGATCATGTGATGTCACATAAGATGGATATTGATCAAAGGGGCAACATTTCTGATACCCTCAAGACCAGAGGACAAGATTATCATCTGCGACATCATTCATAATCTGGACATCACTTAGGCTGTTAACTTAAGTGGTCACAGCAATAAAACATCCGCTGACGCTGCGGGTCGTGTCGGCGGAAGTACTCCGGTGAGTGCAAAATTAATGTAAAGTTTAAATTTCCTAACATTTGCATTTTTGAGTTGTTGCAAATGCATGTTTTCACACAGTTTGAAGTGTTTTTGGTAATTCGTGAGTGGGGTTTAGTATTCAGTACTTCATTTATCCACAACATATTTCTCTTGCACAATTATTAAATGTTATTAGAACGCTCGGGCAAACTGACATTTAACAAACAGGAGGTGAAAAAATCCTAACCCAGCTGAGGATTGAATTCTGGGCACCTCAGTACTGGTCTGGTGAACTACCACTTACGCCACACTGGGTTTTTAGTTGGTAGTTAGGAAATCTTACCTCTCACCCCTAGTTTGTTATATGTCAGTTTGCCCGAGCATTTTAATAAAACTTAATTCGTTGTATCTTTCAGATCCTCGCATATACATTTGTGCTTCACATTGTCTTATGTCATGCCATGGCGGAGTGGATAGGCTAATCCTTCAATTCCATAAATATTATTAAATGTTGACAGATTGGTACATAGAAAATAAAGAAAATAATTTACCTGTTCATAGCGTTGCTGGTAGGAAGAGCAGTCACCAAGTAGATCAATTTCTTCGTCACGTTAGGGTGTGTACAGCATCAGCAGCTCTCGGTAGTGCTTTTCAGGTTCAGTTTCCTAGTTGAAGTGCACTGATCTGATTATCTTGGGTGTGGCACGTCTTTTTGGCACAGAATTGGTAGACCTTGATTGACCTTCAAGTTTGGATGTCTCAGAATGTGTAGAAGTGGATGGAGCTGCATGTACATGTAATGCTGCCAGATCAGCCTGTTGTATTGCCATTGTATGAGGATCATCTTCTTCGTCATTACTATCATACTGTTCAGGAAGGTATCCATCGGTAGTTGTCTTTGTAGCCCTTCTAGTCTGAGTTGATGATGGCACTTGGTCATAATAAGCAGCATATTCTGCTAATGTAGTTGCATCTAATCTAGATGGTCTAGATTGGTACCTTGTAATGATGTTAGTTGACTGTACATTTTCATCTTCATCCTTCATGGCTTGCAGCTGTTCCATCGGTTTCAGGAGAAATACTCTCTCTTCTGATGGGCTTGTATTAGTATGGTTCCTTGTGTTATTTAATGGATTTTTTGCTACATTTTGATTTTTTGTCTTTTTTAGGTAAATTTGAGGCCAAGGAACACAAATTTGGTTGTTCCCATTTTTTTCGACCAGCCGTTCGACAGCCATCTTGGATTTCAAAATGGCCGCTATTTTTAAAATTTTCCCTGCATTATCCCGTTATGGCAACATAGAAGGGTAAATGTCTCTATACACACGTTTGTGATACTAAGGCTTCTATAAAAACCGTTGCAGCTAATTTTGTTTGGCGGCCATCTTGAATTCAAAGACCGCCATGTTGAATATGCTTTAGAGTCTGTAATCTTGACTTCATAATCACATACAGCGCAAAAAAAACGGGTGGAAACACCCAATGTTTTGATAACCTTGGTTGTTAAGAAACCCTTATTTAGTTGCAGCTATTTTGTTTGGCTGCCATCTTGATTCAAAATGGCCGCCATGTTGAATATACTTCAGCCTTATCTTGACTTCTGGATACATATATGCTAAAAAAAAAAAACGGTTGCCAATACCCATGTTTGTGATACTGAAGAATCTATATAAACCATAATTAAAGTTGAAATTGACTTCGTTTGGTGGCTATCCTGAATTCAATATGGCCGACATCTGTAATTTACTTTGGTCGGTATCTTGACTTGTGAATAACATACTGGGATTAAAATGGTGTTAATACCCATGTGTGAGATACTGGGGATTCCACAATTTCCCTCCACTAAGTTGATACTAGCATTTGACTGCATTACACCTCTACTAAGTCACATCCACTGACCTCTACACATGGATAGCGGGTCTGAGTCGCTGATTGAAACAACAGGATGTTGCTTTTTGCCCTTCTCAATGTGGCGAGAAACAATGCATACACCTGCTGGGGCACATATTCCACACACGTTCTATTGTTATACAAAATTCCTTTAACTTGGACAATAAGGTGAAGCCATTTTAAAAAGGGCAAAATGCAACTTCCTGTGGTTTCAATCGGCGCTATTCAACGGTCAGTGGTTACATCTAACTACAAATTTGCTCTTCCATGTAAATAAACCGACTGTCTCCTATTGATCAACTTCTATTTTGTCTGTACACTAATTTTGGGATAATCCTTTTCTGTAGGTTTACTTTTTGTCTTCTTTGTTACATATCATTGTTTTAATCATTACAGTTGTCTGCTTTTCTTATTTTTTGTTGTTGCAATTTTCACCTTTACCAATTATTTTTCACACACATTCCCCCACAAATCTCTGCGAACTCATTCGATAAATGATAAATTCTAGGTTATGTTGATTTTTGGATCCTAACAGTTAGTCGGTTGACGGCCTTATTGAATACCACAGTATAAGCGTGAAGTTGCATACTATATATATAATGCAATTTTATTGCTGAAAGTGATAGACCAGGGTGCCTAGTTTGAGAATCCACTGGGTGCCACCTTGACACCCTTGGGCAATTTGAGTTATTGAGGTCACAGGTCACATTAGGGAATTAAATCTTCCAAGTTTAGCAATAAAGTTACGGAATATCAAAAGATCTTCCTGAAGTCCAAAGGAGTACAAAAGTCAATGGGGGCGTGTCTGCACAATGTCTAAAGGAAGTGTGGGTCAAGGAATAGAATGTCTTTTGTACAGGGATCAAATTTCCAAAATGCCTCTACGTAACTGAAAGTAGTCTCATTTTATTTATCTTGACTCAATGATTCTGAAAAGGTATAGTTTGCTAGATCTAAGATGTCGTCTTGGAGATAAAAATAAAACAACCCTATTGTCTATGTGGCCTTGAACCATATTTACATCATAGTATTAAATGTAGTTTGTAGATATGGCAAATTCTACTCTTTTTTTAAAATCTCTTAAAATTTTCAAAAATATAATGAGGCTATCATTATTTAGATTGAAGCATTTTAAAATATGACCCCTGTACAAAAGGTTTGTTATCCTCTGATCTATTTGTCTTATACCTTGTTAATTATGGATTCTATGGATATGTGACCATTGACCTTTTTACTCTTTTTAAGGAATTTGTAGAAGCTTTATTGAAGCTTTTAGAAATTTAATCCCATTATGTGACTTGTGACCTCAGTAACCCCAATTGCCAAAGGGTGCCAAGATGGCACCCGGTGGATTCTTCCACTAAACAACTTCGTCTATAAATTTTAGTAATAAAATTGCATTAGTGGGCGGACGAGTTGGTGAAGTGGCTCATCGACTCGCCTTTCACCAATTTGGCCCGGGTGCGCTTCCCTGCGGAGCCAGTATCGTATGTGAATTTGGTTGCCAATCCATACCCGCCCTCGCAGGTTTTCTCTTTGGTGGATTTTCTGCTTGTTATAAGGATTAAATATTATTTTTATTACCACTTTGATGCTTCTCCATCTAAGTACACTAGCGTATTGCCATCCTTTTTGCTTTATATGTAGCTCACAAGCCAAGATAGAAATATACTGAAAAATAGTGGCGACCATTTTGAAATTCAATATGGTGGTCTTACAAATAAGCTGGAACCCAGAGTGTAGCATCATTGAAACCTTAGTATCACATACGTTGGTTAACTATCTTTTTATCTTCCTATGTAGCTTGGAAGCCAAGATATTGGGAGAAATGTATTGAAAATAGCGGCCATTTTGAAATTCAAAATGGCAGGCAAACAGCTAATCGAACAAAATTGGAACAGTCAAATTCAATTAGTTTAGCCCTCCAAGTTATTTCCAACTCAATATACAGGTCGAAGTATATTAACCCTCGTCTGGGAGCCAAAACCACCTTATTGAACTTTCATTCGATGCGCTAAAATGACAAAAGCTTTCGTAAAGAGCTTCCAGATAATCATGTTCTCATTTCCACTCATTTTAGCGAAAATTAAGTGAACTTAGCACCTTCACCAAGGTTAGTGTATGCCTTTAAAATTGAAGGTAGATGGGTGGTTGCCACCCAAGAAAAATCTAGGGTACATTTTTGAGAATTTTCTGTAAAAGTATGGCTCTAAAACTCTGCTTATATGTAAACTATATTTGCCAAGAGCTGAAAACCGCATGGAAACCCGATATACCTACCTTTTTCCCACAAATTGGATTTTCGTCTATTTTCGTAGCAAACGCCAAATTTGCCAACTCGTGGACTTTATGATGTCATTGTGATGAAATATACTAAGTATGTTAGTACTCATTTTGGTATCAATAGGAAGAGGGGCCATGGCTATCCACTGGTATCAAAATCATAAGCATCGGATACTTTATAACAAATTCCTAAGGGGATGGTAACAACCCCCTGGTAAACCATGCAGAAAGGCTTGGTAAGACGAGTGTTAAATATGTCGGCCATATTGATTTCAAGATGGCCACCAAACGAAATTAGTTGCAACTTAAATTATGGTTTATATAGCAACCTCAGTGTCACAAACATGGGTATTGTCACCGTATTTAGTCCACTATGTCATTCCAAAAGTCAAGATACAGGACAAAGTTTATTCAACATGTCGGCCATTTTGAATTCAAGATGGCCACCAAACGAAAATAGTTGCAACTTTAAAAACGGTTTCTTTAGAAACCTTAGTATCACAAACATGGGTATTGCCACCGTTTTTACCACTGTATGTTATTCAACAGGCCAAAGTATATACAACGTGGCGGCCATTTTGAATTCAAGATGGCTGCCAAACGAAATTAGTTGCAACTTAAATAACGGTTTCTATAGCAACCTTAGCATCACAAACATGGGTATAGACACCAATTTTATCTTTCTAAGTCGCCCACAAATGGAGATATGGGGAAAATTGAAAATAGCGGCCATTTTTAAATCCAAGATGGCTGCCAAACGGGTGTTCGAAAAAAATGGGAACAACCAAATTCGAGTTCCTAGGTGTCAATATTACCCAAAAAAGACAAAAAATCAAAATGTAGCAAAATAGCCGACAAATCCCAAAACATTACGATAAGGCACCATACTATTTCGAACCTAACACCTATAGATGATATCTATCGCTCCTCTACCAACCCTGCTTGATACCTCGGTCGGTAAGAGCGTCGTGCATGTAATACGAAGGTCGCCGGTTCGATTCCGGCCAAGCGAACATGGGTTTTTTTTTTCAACACTATCGTACGCTGGCCATCTCCAGGGAAAGATTAATAAATATACATCCTTGTCTACCTGGATAACTAAGTAGTTTAAACATTTCAAAAATACAAAAAAAAAAAACAAATATAAAATCGAAAATGTTAAAAATATACAGTTCTGATGCTATCCACTAGGAAAGCGTTAGGACACCTTTCGAACCTAACACCTATAGATGATAACTGTTGCTCCTCCACCACCCCAGGCTTGATAGCTCAGTCAGTAAGAGCGTCGTGCATGTAATACGAAGGTCGCGGGTTCGAATCCGGCCAAGTGCACACGGGTTTTTTTCAACACTATCGTGCGCTGGCCATCTCCTGGTGAAACAATTAGTTAAACATAAGTTATTCACATTTGAAATACCTCAAAGGGGATTAACTTCATAAAGAAACTTTAAAAGATACGTAATGGTGGAAATTATCTTCAGTAAGTTCTGGCTTTAAGTTAAAGTCCCGGGGATAAAATGTATAACATTCGACATACTGTTGTTTGTTAAAAGATAATCATGACCGTACAGCAACCTCAATTTACTTTGGAGGAAAGAGTTTGTGGTCTTGAAGTATCATGAAACGCAAAGTCCTACCGACAACTTGAAACTTTGGTTCCAAATTCAAATATTTATTGAATTCAAAGAGAGTGAAATATTTTTAAACCATTTCTTTGGATTTGGAGTGTTTATTTTGTTTGCATATATTTCCTTCTGGTATGATTTAAAGGATATACCAATTTTGTAATAAATTTAAGCTCCATTTCATTGAAAATGTGCAATAAACATTTGTATTTGTTTATTTATGAAAAAATATCATTGAACTTAACTGTTAAAGCTTGTGTCAAGAAACTAGACTTCCTTTTTGTACTGTGTTTTGTTTCTTTTACCAAGTTGCAATCTTTTGTGAGTTTCAAGAGGGCATGGTACAGTACTCGCAATAACTCTGCTTATGCATAAAAGTGGCACAAAATCGATTCTGGTCTAGCGTACTAAATTGATTATATCTCTGAATTGCCAAAAGCAAATAAAATGAAACGAACACTATTGGATAGCCCAGTCTTTGTTCTTTAATATCATGCCAAGTTTGAATGAATTATTTTGAAATTTCATATTTAACCAATTTTTTTCTGATTGTACCACTTTTTGGAGACAGGCTGTATAATATTAAGGCCGCTTGAAACTCTTACTCTGCAGATTAAAGACTATACACACTCAGTGCCCGTTTCTCTCACAATCCCTGTGAGGAATATTTTCGTGGTACTATCAGACTCAGCCCCGGGGCTCAGCCAAAGTGGGTAACCTTATGGAGACAACTTTGTTGAAGTATTCGTACATGATTAGTTTTAGCCTTAAACGACCCTGAGGAACTAGTCCATATTTAGTCAGGTGGAGGGGGAATCTAGGAGGAACATTCCACAAAAGTCAGCAAAAAGATGGAACCCGAAAATTGTAACAAAGCGGCGCCAAGTTTTGTGTAGAAATTTGAGGAAAACGGGGATGGGGTAGAAGGGGCGGAACGCACATCTTGTTTTCATAGCTTACTTTTAACAAAGTATCATTTGAATCCTCATTTTTAGCAGTATTTAATCTTATTTGTTGTCACTCGTTTACGCTTTTCTTTGCGAATAATCTAGATTAACGACTTGAAGGATTACCATTACAAGAACAAGTATGGAACGGTACAAGCTTTGAATGCCTACGTGAAATCGGTTGGTACGTAAATTGATGTAAACGGTGTATCGAAATAAAGGAAACCGAAGTTCAATGACAATTTATAGGAAATCTACAGATTTCATAATCAAGCATTGTATGCCTAAGAAAGGTCAGAATATTCTCTTTCCAATAACACCCTGATCATTTGTGGGAGAGCGTGGCCTAGCGGTTAGGGTGCTTGCCTGTGGCGCAAATTTAATAAAAATAAAAAATAAAAAAAAATAAAAAACCGGGTTCGAATCCCGGTGGGGTCACTTGCTGTGATTTATTCGGGTGCTCAATTCTGGATTTAATCTGTATACGAGCTATTGATTAAATACAGAATACCACTCTCCTCCATAGTTCACTTGAAATTGGGCAAATGAATCATGAAAGCATCCCGTCCTTCGGAGGGGACGTTAAGCCGTCGGTCCCGTGTACAGAGAATCACAACTGTACATGTACATCGCAGTCAGTGTCGAATAAGGGTAGGGTGTAAACCCCTGACTGTTCCCAATCCGCCCAGTCTAAAAAAGTGGGTCATGTTAGGATCGTCCGTATCATGGATACACGCGGTCCCGGATCAGCTTACCTAGCTGAATAAATCCTGACTACACCACAAGCCATTACCAATGACTCGTGGACACGCTAAGAAGAAGATTTACCCAATGTCACAGTTTATTGAAAAACAAAGCATTGTTGTCAAGCGGGTGTGAAATTTTATATCGTTTCAGCTTTAATAGAACCATATTAGTAATACGTATAAAAAGGAAACGATAGCTCTCCATATTAAAAAAATACCATTGACATAATCAATTATCACTTCGGTATACAGGGAATGATTTGATAATGACCACAAAAGAGGTGAATTTTGCCAACAAAGTAAACATTCTTTTTTGTATGAGGTTAATTACCTTGAAATAAAGTATATTGATACTGATATTCTGCTTCATTACAGGAAAGGATCCATCCCTAATCTACACTCGGATGTACGATGCCGTCAGACATGCCCTAGGTGACAGAGAGGAACTAATTGGGAACAACACTGATTCAGAGTAAGAGTTTTAAAAAGTTTTTAGCAATCATCGACACAACAGTCATAATCAGGGTGCACTAGGGCCAGTGGCGGCAACGGGGGATTTTTTTTTTGCTCCTCGGCCAGAAGAAAAATGACCGATTGTTTTGCAAAAATCCCGGGCAAAAATCGGTGATTTTAGGCTAAAATCTCCAAATGTTGGCAAAAAAAATCAGCGATTTTGGCCCAGAATTGGTTTAAAATTTTAAAAGCGTTGATGTTTTTGCCCCCAAAAATTACTTTTGCCTCCCAAAAATTTCACGTTTCCCCCAAAAAAATCACTTTCCTTGTCCCCCAAGAAAAAGAACTCTGGCGCCGCCTTTAATTTGCTCGGAGGGGCATCATCGTGTCGAATACCTATCAATAGACTCTATTTGTGGTCCGATATCACCCAGAGACTCACATATTATATTGCTGTTACTTATTACTGCAACTTATCTACTTTTACCAAACGGCACAATAATTAGGTGAAAAAGTTGTTGTTTTTTAGAAATATAAATTACCATGGCATTTCTAGCTAAATGGGTACGTGATTTTGATGTTTTCTATCTATCAAAAACCGTGTGTGATGATAGAAAACTAAATGACCATGAATATTGTAAATATGAATATCTTTATAATATTGTTTGACCGCCTCATGATTATTAAAGGTCCCAGGAAATGAGATGATAAACCTACTCTAAATCTTTGTGGGGCATTCCATTGAATTAAACAAGGCCAGAAAAAAAGAACACACTTCCAGTGACATCATTTGTGAAACTATTGATTATCAGTCAGTGTCATGAATAGATTCACACCAGTCACCTAAAAATTGTCGATTACATTGTACTCTCTGAAAAAACAATGATACCACAAATGATGTCATCACCAACCAAAATATTAAATGTTTTCTGCTCCCTCCTTGTAGACTTGACCCAAACCACATCAATTCTATTTGCATTTCCTGGGACCTTTAAAGGTAATCCATTGTGTATTCTGGCCTTCTCGTAGCAGTAGTGTATGTGAACCTTACGAAACAATTATTGTGACTAACATTATCAGTTGCTCTTGGTGTCGTGTAATGAACCTATTTTTGAGCAGCCTTTTACAGTGTTGAAACTCTGATTCAAATTGTTTTTTTGTTTTAATTTCAGAGTTAAATACTTCGAATTAACAAAGTGGGACTTTATACTGGATGATGATTTAAATGTGTATTTCATAGAGGTGAAGTATTGTTTAAATGTCTTTCTTTTATGAATTAATTCCAATCGGATGTTTTAACATAAAATTTCATGTGCTTTAGGATTTTCAGCAAGATAGCATAAAGACAGGATATTTTGTACCACAGTGCATAAAGTTAACAAAAATTGAATATATACAATCGCATAATCATCTCAAAAATATAACTTAAGAAAAAACATGACACTATTTAAACAGCAACCAAGCACAATATCTTGCTCGGAAAGGAGGTGATCTACAAAACCGTTATTTTTTTTTGGGGGGGGGGGGTTCACCCGTCGCTCTAAAAACCCGTTATAGTCCTAACTACAATACTACATTGACAGCTGATATCAACCTTGTTTCATCAAATGTATAATGTTTTTCATCGGTTTCTGGACAGGTGTAGACGTAATTATAGTCCGCCGTAATCATAGTCCGGCTATAACGGTAAAGAATAGGGCACTCGATTCAGATGACCTTTCACGCAACATTAGTTTCACGCTTTATTCCGTCATCGTCTATGGGGCCCGGACTATGGCTCCCGCCGGACTATATCTGCTTTCACATCGGTTTTTATGGCGATTCCGAATTCGATGGGTGCAAGAGCTTTGAGCACTTTTGTAGAAACGCCAAAAAAATTAAAAATGGCCACCAAACACACACAATAATCATGTGTTGTTAACTTACAAGTTGTAATTTTTGAGTCCGTCTCGTTTAAACATTTATTGTGATCAATTAACATATGATTCTGTAATCACGTAATCAATGAATTCAATATGGTCGCCAATACAATAAAGTGCCTGATCGTAGTCTACTTTTTACTGCAGTTTAGTACTTTGGTATCTATCCTGGTGCATGTGCGACATTAATTCAAACCATAAGAAATATGTTTCAAAATGTGATTATAAATTCATTTTAGCATCCAAGATGGTTTCCTGTACTCTAATATGGCTATAATTGATAACTTTATTTAAAGAGACATGAGGATATTTCCAGGAAGAAGCACCCCCATTTTTTCTCGAACCCCGGATTTTTACATATTTGGAATGCTTCCCAATGTATTAGATCACACCTGAAGTGAATAAGCCGAATACGCCGTCTTTATGTAATAAGGTGATGATTTAGTAGTTTCTGTCGTGCACGACAGAAAGTCAAACCATGGTTTTTTATGGGGAATGATTACGATAACAAACAAGTTCAAAACAAGGTTTGCGGTTTTCTTTTTCACCTGTTTGTCCAATAAACCTTCGAAATGTTCTCGGTAGGTGATCTACAACCGATCCAGTGAAATTTGAGAGAAATTCGTATCCCCGGTTCGTATCCTAAAAAAATCTCCTCCTGTCACTTTAACCTAGTATTGCAATGTTTGTGTATCAGCCAAATCAATTTACATATCATTAGGTAATCAGAGTAATCGATACATGTAAGATGACATCAAGATGGGTAAAAAGCGGCGAAAAATCCGATCACTAAAGACTAGAGATTAAGGCGTCCATTGAGATCCATATTGGGAAATTTGATAAATAGTGACTCAATGACACTTAACTTGCTTTTACTGGGCTTTTTGGAAGTGATAATCCAACTAAAAACTACAGCTTTAGCAAAATACAGCTTTGGAATGCAGCGTGAATGAATTACTGACCTTTACTGACTGACATTTGCAGCCATATTGGACGCCCATCTAGGATACCATCTTGCAGATATCAGTTACTTTGATTATGTTATATATGATATGTGACCTGCTCCCACAAAACCCGGACAAAGTCGCCAGAATACTTTATGAGAAAGAGGTCAATAAACTTGTAAAAATCAATAGAAAACAAAGGAATTTCAAGGCATATATTGATTTTTTGACGGACAAAAGGAAGTGCAATGTTTACATAATATACATCATTTTAATGCTCGTTTTCTCAGCATTTCAAATTTGCACATATCTCAAAATGAAAATTTTCCGACTTATCCGGGTTTCGATGAAGTGAATTATAGCCATTTTGGAGCTATCTTGAATGGTTTATTAAAATTGATTATTGAAAGCGATTCATAATGGTGTAAATTAATATATTGATTGCTGAAGCGTAAGTATATACCAAGTTACCATTCTACGGTAAAAAGTAGATTAATATCAGATGCTTTATTGTATTGGCGACAAGTTAATTGGAAAGAAGAAAGATCAGAGTAGAGGAAAGCCTTATCACACTTGCCATGTACGTAAGTGACCCGGTGTAGAAGTCATTATAGTCCGGCGTACTCACAGTTCGGCTATAACGGTAAGGAATATGACACTCAATTCAGTTGACTCTTTACGCAACATTAGTTTCACGCTTTATTCCGTTATCGTCTATGGAGCCCGGACTATGGCCCCCACCGGACTATAGTTGCTTTCACAAGGGGTTCAATTCCCGGCGAGTGCTCTTTTGAGGCTTTCTTCTACTCTGATCTTTCTTTCTTTCCAATTAACTTGTTTTTCTTTATAGGCCTTATGGCCATTTAAAAATACTTATTAATGCAGTTATGTGCGTACCCTTTAGCACCTGCATGACTCTATATTAACTTACCGCATAGCGCCACCCTTGACACACACACTCTCTCTCTCCCGCTCTCTCCCCCCCTCTCTCTCTCTCTCTATATATATATATATATTATATTAGTGGTCACATGGTCTGTCGCCTGGACTATATTACTGAGAAGGGCTGCTACTCCGAAAATACTGATTATTATCTGTTCACCTATATTGGATTTCAAATTAAGTGAGACTGCATACATATTTCGAAAGGGGGGACATTGATATGGGGTTCAATCCCTGGCCATGCGGAGTCTAGGCCTTTGTTGCCATTACAAAACATATTGTGTCCATGGTACAAACCTACTGTACAGAATCAGTTTATTGGAAACTTATGCATTCAGTTCTACAATTGTCTGTTAATGATCAGCCTTGTTCAAGGCAGTCTGAATCTGAATTATATCGCCAGCGAACTACCGTAAAGCAATAGTAATGTTGACCAAATGCATTGTATAGCCATAGCTATTTTTAGTATCAGGATTCCAACACAGCTGTCTGCGGTTTAGCTCGCCAGCTCGGTCAGACAGCCTTGTACAGATTTTATGTATTTCAAGATTTTTTTTCGTGATTGCGGGGGGTTGCTTTTCCATATATGGACGTTTATGAGTTGATTATATGTGGCCATTCAATGACGCTCTATTCCTTACTGACATTTACGGGCGACGTTGTTAAATAATAATAATAATAATATTTATTTGAGTTACTTGAGAGATTTGCACAAGAAATCTACATGAGAGGAAAATGAAAGATTTGAAGAAAACAGAGTACCAAGTAATTTGAAATCATCAACTGATTGCAGACGTTCACCACCCAAAAAGTAATCAGACTTGCTGCAAGTTTTGGACCTAGTGAAGTGCATAACAGCACACTTGGATGCATTTTTTTTTTTTTTTTTTTTGTGATTGCGGGGGGTTGCTTTTCCATATATGGACGTTTATGAGTTGATTATATGTGGCCATTCAATGACGCTCTATTCCTTACTGACATTTACGGGCGACGTTGTTAAATAATAATAATAATAATAATATTTGAGTTACTTATGGAATACAAAAGACGGTTAACTCTGCGAAGAAAAAGGGCTACTCAGCCCAAACACACCAATTAGTGCATTTCTTTCAATGGAACAACATACATAAACATCAAATATAGAGTAGGCAATGCAGGAATTAACTTGTGAGGAAATACTGCTTACAAAGGGACTTGAATTTGGGAGAGCTAGCTTGCCGAGTGTGAAAGTGGAAATATTTCCCCAAAGTCCCCCTAGGAAAGAAGAACAAAAGACAGAATTGGGTCAGAAGGAATTAGTCCCTTGCCCGTCCAATTAGAAATCTGTTCTTGATCAATAACGCTTCTGTGAAAAAAGTCCCATGAAGAATGTTTGGGGTAACCAAATTTTTTAACACTTGAAACAACTTGCAAACGCTGACAATTTAAACATATAAATCACACTCAATAGAACCAAATTCAGAAACAACCTGGTCAGTGTATCTCTACATTCTCCCCCCAGAACACCCTGTTTCCTAACCTAAGGAACTCTTGTAAATCCTCCTTTGAAAACTTTTCAAAGTCACTAGTGTACAAGACCTTAATATGGAGCCCAAATAACAACACAGTAAAGAAGAAGAAGGGAATGAACAAAAGCTTTATAGAGATTCAGAAGAAGCAAGAGAAAAGGCCATAAAATTTCCCTTGTGCATCTTATTAGAAACCTACAAGACGAAAGAGAATTTTGGTTGCACAGAAATCTACAATGAGAGGAAATGAAAATTTTTGAAAGAACACAAGAAGTAACCAAGTAATTTGAAAATCATCAACTGATGCATACGTTTTTCAAAACACCACCCACAAGAAATCAAACTTGGGCTGCAAGTTTTTGGAACCTGTGGAAGTGGCAAAATAACACACAACTTTGGAATGCTTAAGAGGAAGCTGGTTTGTGACTGAAAAAAACCAACTGTCAATATTGGTCCAAATCATTTTTGCAAAAATCAAAACCCCCAATCCTTATTGATTTTTAATTGGTCCTCAACCAATGTGGTGATCATCAAGCAAACTGGAAAAAGAAAGAATCCCACAAATCCATTAAATCACTGACAAAAATAAGGAAAAGGAAATGGTCCACAGCAAACGAAACTTGATTGAACACCAGACGTGACTGATGGCCCAAGTCAAGAAAATTCACTCTGAAAATAACCCTCTGTTCCCTGTCCTAAGAAAAAATTCTGAAATCCAAGATATAGAAGAGTACCCCGAATAAAACCACATCATGAAGTTTTTTTGAATCAGAAGAAATTAAAATGACTCTCCTTATCAAAAGGCAAGAACTAAATAAGAAAACAACAGAGTCAACAACAGATTGCAAAATTTCTCCCAATTCCAAAAGTTTCACTAATAATGTGAAAGAATTTAACATTTTGCTCACAATTTCTACTTAGTCCTGAAAACCCAAATTGATTTTTATCGATCAAGAATAACCATGCTCCTTCAAAAATATAAATCCATAATACGCGCAAGCCACCATTTTTCAAAATATTTGCACACGACTGCACAGTTAAAAACACTGGTCGATAGCTTGAAGTAGCATCTTTTTTGGCTTTACCAGAAACCTTTAATAGATAGGAACAACATTGGCCAACTTTTCCAAAATTTTGGAATTTTTACCTTAAAATTAAATTTTTATTAACACCTTGCACTAAAACGGGTGCCAGTTCTGCACTAAACAACGATTTTTAAAATAAAACAGAATAATGTTCATCTATAACCAGGAAAAATGGAATTAGAACTTTTAAAGTCGGGTGAGAACAGAAATAACTTCATCAGCAAAGTAAATAGAGAGCTTACCATGATAGGAATAGAATCGGAAAAAGCAAAGCAAAAAGATCAATAGGTTCATAATTATCACCAAAATTTTTAACCAACAAAAAACTGCTTATTAAAAGCATCAGCAATATCCTTTTTTTTCGGTGCTTTCACTGACCATCCACCTTTGATAGACAAACTCTGAGGAAAATCTTTACGAGCAGCCTTTATATAGCCCCAAACTCTTAGGATTAGCCGCACTTGCTCTGAAATGTCAATATGAATATTCACGATGACTTTTCCTAATGCAGTTTTTCTTGTTGCTGGCAGTCCTTAAATATTTTTCCATGTCATCATCAGACTTACTTTGCGTCCTAGCCCTTTTTACAAATCTTTTTACGAGTACACACCTTCCGAAATTTTAGAACCCATGGAACAGAAAGAACCTGACTTAACCTTTTCTTAGGAACAGAAACATTAATAGCTGAAGTAGAATATTTTCAACTATTCAAATGCATCAACACACATCTAAAGTAAGACACTGGTCTAAATTACTACTCACATAATGTACTTACGCAGGAGATCAAATCAGCCTGACCAAGACAATAAACCATTTCGTTACTACTCTTTGGAACATTTTTAAACCCATATTCACTGCAAAAATTACAGCTGAATGGTCACAACCATCAACATAATAAGGAGACTCACAGGATTTCACAAAGGTAGCCATCAGTACCCAAAAAACCACTCCAGGAATACAGCCACCATTCTTAGTACATATGTGGGCTCATTGCGGCACTTGAGAAAAACCACTTGGAACATGTGTCAATGACCATAGTTGGAAGACCCCGAAAGAACATAGGAACCCAATCCTGCCATCCATATGAATATAAATCACCTACAAGAGAAATAAGAGCAGAGTCTTCTGATAAGCTTGGAGGTTTTGCATAAGTGATCATGCATAACTCCCAGTATTCAGCTACGACATTTAGGAGGCCTATAAAAAGACACCAAATAACCTTACCCTTGTTAGTTTGACGTCAGCCCAAACAATGCGAGATCATCACCTAATAAATCATTCATTAAAACAGGATTTAGCTGAGACTTAATACCTAAAAGCACCCCCCTACCATGAGATTTCCTGTCATTTCTATAGTACCATAATCACTGAGGTAAAATTCACCATCTTATAATTGTATCATCCAACCAGGATTTCAGTAACAGCATGATATCAAATTTCATAAGCATGCGAGCATGACTCCTCAGGAAACCTATTTTTCATGCTTCTAGAATTAAAAGACAAAACATTAATGTACACTTACTGTTACTAACCGTAGTATTACAACATGAGTATTTGTACGATCCCCTTGTCATATACATCAAAAGCATTTGAACCGATCATAGCTGCAGAAACTTTAGTATTAGTATCATAAGCAGACAATCGAGAATATCATATTCTCATCTTGTACATTATCATTAACACTAAAGATCCAATCATAACCCTATCATCACAAACAGTGCCCAATGATTCGAGCTATTGTGTGTCATTTGTACTGGGCAGTTACGTATGTGGGTAGGACCATCAATTGTATTAAATATCGAATGAACAAGACGTGAGGCTCCGCCTCGCTGTGACGTTCGTGGAAGTTACAATTTCTATTATGGGAGGAGATCGTGTGTGGTGTTGACTTGTAACGGAGTAATCGTAAGCGGGAGTGATTCGTGCACATATATGGTTGAAATGAGTCTTAAAACCATTTCATTTACGTACGGTTTTGCATGGCGCGCCGAGGCCCTAGGAAGGGGGGGGGAATTTTTGCAGGGCCGCCATGCCTAAGGCCCAGGGGGTTAGTTTCTGAGATCATTTTGTTATATCTCCTTGTAAGAGGGTGCTGGGCTCAGCTAAGGCCGGTGGGGGGGGGTTCAACACCAATATTATATACGGGGGGATATACCTCGGAAAGGGGACATAGCCGCATACGTCTTGAATAAGACGTGTTAATGATAGAAAGACGTATGTTAGGTCATGTTTGGCCCGGAGATGAAAATCCGCTTTGCTTAAAACTCTTAATAACAAGATTTGCCATTTTTTACCGGCCAAATAAAACTTAGTGTTTGTTAACTAGCATTGGTATAATATTATTAATTTCTCCAATGTTGAGATGAGGAATATATTTGCAGTGTTAAAATTACTTTATGTTCAATAACAACGTTTAAAAACATGAAATAATTCGTTGGTGTTTTCATCCTAATACATCAAATAAACATCCAAGCAACTAGATGTTGAAATAATGCAACATTATTTACTATAATGAAAGACTTATGCCATAGTTGACCCGGAGATGAAATCCGTGAGATGAAAAAAAATACTTGTTTATTAATTATTTACAGCTACATTACGATCCATTGTATGAGTACCATAACTTTTTCCTGTGGCCATTAAACATTCCTCTTACCTCTCCGGTGAATGGACAGACCTAAAATCTTTTGAGTCTCACTTATTACTATAGTATGGAGTGATCAATATCCCCTCTAAAAGTCTCCCAATCAATGCCCGCATTCTTCACCATCGATAACCGGTACTTTTGTATCTGTGTAAGAGATAATTCCCTGCGTTCCCAGAAAAAAAAAAAACGAGAAAAGATTTGATCCACGCGACAGCGCGAGTATTTTTTTTTTTATAAAACAAGAACAATGATGCAAGTGAATGCTTATTATTTTAATTTACAAGAGCAGTTCAAAAGTGAAGAAGTATCCTATGTACATTTTCCTTTTTTCGTACGGACAGAAGCCTTCGAAATTAAATCACCATTACATTGTTTCTGATTTTCACAGCTTACAGTATATGTTAGGATATCTGCACTTACAAAATATCAAAATTTGAATTTTTATGATTTGTTAGATTGTTAAAAAAAATACATTTGGTTTAGCAGCTGCATTAGCCCTAATCTAAAGTGGCATTATTCATTCTTATATAATGAAGTCACAATTACGTGTATCTTTTTTTCTTGTTCACTTTTCAGGTCAATTATAATCCAGGATGGGATTGCAAGAAATATGCCGCTATCAGAGATAACACGACTTGCGATAACATAATATACAATTCTTTCCGCACTTTAGGATTGGACGATTATAGTATTTTTGTACAAAATCGGTAAGAATTAGGGCGTATCGGTAGTCATCTGATTGGCGGACCTTGGGGCACTATTTTTTGGGACTTAGGATTGGGCCACCGGCCGTTTTGGTAATTTGTCAATGGAATATATCAAATTTGACTTCGATTTAAAAGACCATGTTTTCCCGTGCTCTATGACGTTACTCCACTGTTTACCTGAACTCTTAAATTTATCAACTTGTTGTTATTTAATTTGTTTAAGTGCTTCTTATGTGGTCAGAGACAGCGACGTAAATATTGGATTTGACATTTGCTACAACGCATCATGTACTTCATGCAAACAAAAGGTAATATTGTTTTAAAGATACTCAACCTTACAGTGGTAGTCCCAAGAATTTTTTTTTTGGGGGAAGACACATAGTGTCTTGTGGAACTTAAATTTTGTAGAATTCATTACCACTTAAGTGACCAAGGGGTTTTCATTCCCGTTAGTGCCCAATGGGGTTCCATGGGACCCCCAAGGAAACCACTTTCCCGAGGGAATTTTTGCACGAAATTTATACCACATGTGAAGGGTCATAGGACAACCCCAAATCAGCAATAAAAATGAAATTTGTTATTTGGGCTGCAAATAAGGGTCAAAACATTGTTTTCAAACCACGCGAAGAATGGGCAAAAAGCGGAAATTCAAATGAGCCTTGCGCTTACATGAAACTTTTCGAAAACTTATTTTATGTTGCTATCTACTCTAGAAGACCCAAATTACAAATATATTTAACACAAAACTTGCATTTTTAGGAATCATGTATTTTTAACGGGTGTTGCAAAACACGTCATTTTCCCATAGACTTTGTACAGTAACGGTTTAGCAACGTCCACAGTTAAATTGTTTGTTTTCAACACATAAAGGGTTAATTATTTTTAATGTTACTATTGTTTACGTATATGTATGTGTGAACATATATCAGCAAAAAAAATTTTGCTTTTGTTCTTTGTTTTTAAATATTCTCAGTTGACTTCCGTTAGTGCCCAAGGGGGGTTCCATGGGACCCCCACTAATTAACTCATTAACGGCTTGGCCGATTTTAATTTTTTGGTATGAAAAGAAGCGCATTTAAAAGTGAGACAATTTTAAAAAAAAATCGGCGCAAAAATCGCACGCGTAAAGCGGCCAGCGCGAAAACAAATTTTGAGGGTCCCTAGGAATCCCCCCTTGGTCACTAAAGTGTTAAGCTTGTTTTGTGCCTTTAAAGGTCAGATCTGATCTTTAATAATCATTAGTATATACTCCAAATTATTAAATTCCCTGATTTTCTAAAATTGGGCCAATTATATTTCCAAACATTAGCATCGTACGGCATTTCTCATCGATCTGAGTCTGTAAACAAGTGAGACTACTGGAGTGATGACGTCGAGAAATGAACGGAAGTTGATTGAAGCAGAGCCACCAAACGATAAATCTTAAAGCGTAAAACCAAGCATAAACAAAATATCATAAAATTAAAAACCAAAATTTAATTCCAGAAATAGTGTAGAAATAATATTCATAGGAAAATCGGATCAAAGAATTCAAAGTTGAAAGACAGATACCCAGGGAAAAACGGCTTAGAATGAACGTAGCTTAGGCTGGCTTGAAACCTTAGTGAGGAAAGGCCGTTGAACACGCATGCTTACAGATTGTGTTTCAACCAAACATCACGCAGTGAGTAGGCAGTGCTAAGATCAAAGGATATCAGACGATCCAGATTTTGTCTTTTAAGATAATTCACGCTTTATTCTAAATATTAATTTTTATTATAACTGTATTGTAACTGGATTTACGTTTAGAAGTTCAAACATAAAAAAAAAATGGACAGAAAGCTAACCAAAACATGACCGGTAAATCATTACTTAGTAAGCATCCTTAATGAATAGCGTTGATGGGCCATTCTTCGGGATGTCACACACGTGACCGAACTTCATTTGCCTCCCATGAGAAAACAAATAATCTAGCGAAAGTGGAAACATTTTTGGGGGTTAGATTTTGACCAAACCTAACCAAATAATGTTTCCACTTCCGCTAGGTTAGTTGTTTTGTCATGGAGGCAAATAAAGTCCGGTCACGTGTGTGACATTCCGAAGAATGGCCCTGATCCAATCGATCTTGAAGTTTAAAGTCTTCCAGTGAATGCAGTCGACCGATGAGGAACTATTAACATATCAAAGACCATCGTCGCACTTTTCTGCAACTCAGGCCCGTCCAAATTTTAACGGTACAGTTCGTGAGTCCAGCACCTTCTGTTTTATTCATGGTTCATTCGATAGATAGTCTTGAGAAAAACATATTCACAAAATTTTAGTTGATAGTTCAGACGAAATAGGACTTGAGTAGAAAAAATTAACCGAATGAAAATTGCTGGAATGCATTTCTGAGAGGTATCTAATGAACATACTATATAGTCCAGGCTACAGATTCATTGATAACTAATGTCAACCTTGTTTTGTTAGATATGTTTTTCAACGGTTCTAGACTAGTTTTTTATGCTGATTCTGAATTCGATGGATGCCATACGAGCAACCTTGAAAATTTTTAGAAACACAAAAAATCAAAATGGCCACCAAAACACAAAACATTAATCTCTTATTCACTCAAAAGTTGTAATTTTCAGCCTGTCTCGTTAAAACATTCATTGTGACCAATTAACATATGATTCTGTAACCACGCAATAAATTCAATATGGCCATCAATACAATTAAGTGTCTGATCGTGATCTACTTTTGACTGCAGTTTGGTAATTTGGTATCTATCCTGGTGTTTTGGCAGTCAAGATATTAATTAAAACCATAAGAAATATTTTTAAAAAATGTGATTATAAATTCCTTCATTATAGGATCCAAGATGGCTTCCGATACTCTAATATGGCTATAATTGATAGCTGTGTCTAATCTACTACTGCAATGTTTGTGTATATCCCTGCAAGTCAATCAGATCAATGTACACATCATTAGGTAATCAGAGGAATCGATGCATGTAAGATGCCATCCAAGATGAGTATCCAATATGGCTGGAAATGGCACTTACTAAGTGGCGAAAATCCAATTACCAATAGTCTAGAGATATATGTTGTTTTGTTTTTGGTAGGTTTAGGGCGTCCATTGACATCCATATTGGGATATTTGATGAATAACGACGCAATGACACTTAAGTTAACCTTACGGGTATTTTTGGAAGTGAAAATCTAACAAAAACCACAAAATATAATATCTTTAGCCTACAGCGTGAATGAATTACTGACCTTTACTGATTTGCAGTCATATTGAACGCCTATCTAGGATGCCATCTTGCAGATATCAATCACTTTGATTATGTTATGATATTCAAATTGCTCTGAATGAGTTATAGTGATATACACAAGCATGCCAGCTCTTTGCTATATGTAGTAATGAATTTTGTTATTTTGGAGCCATCTTGAATGGTTTATTGATTTGATTGATTATCAAATTGTTGAAAGCTATTCATAATGGTTTCTATTAATATATTGATTGCTAATCATTGGTATATACAGGGTGTCCACAAAAAAATGGTGTTGTTGCAAGACAAAAGCGCCCTCGTGAGGTGATGAAGGCAATAAAATTAGTGGACGTAATGATTTATAGCATAATACAAATGAAGTCTTGGCTTTTGAATACCCTTACAGCATCCCATTTGGTTGTTTGACAATCCAGAGATATGGCTAATATTACAAGAGGAGGGTGCGGTACCAATTGTGCCACTTTCCACAGAAGGGGATATATCATGTGATCGGTTGATAGGCTTATGATTTAAGTGTCTACATCAGAACCTGGCAAATGCACATCGAAAGAGTTTCATTATCAGTTGAATAGTCATGTGCAATTTCAATTTGATAACAGAACTCTGGTTATTTGTATTTTCAATTTACCCAAGAAGTGAAGGTATTTGCCAGAACTCTTTTACAAAAGCCGTTGTATTATTTCGGCAAGATGTGGATTTTTCATTGTTTGATAAATGTCTATGTTTCGAGCTGAGTATGCTCTATTTTCATGTTCTTTACTTATCATGAAAATTATTTTTTATAAAAAATAGAAAACAGAAATAGAAACATTGATTTGAAGCAAACAAGAAAAAAGATCGATTGTTAACTGTGTGTGATGGATGATTCTTCGAATCAATAAAGTGTCTTATCAACATGCATAGCTATGCATGATTCGATTGTGGTACTTATACCATTCGGTGAAAAAGTGGCCATAGGTGCTCACCCTCTTTGGAATATAGCCAATATTTTATCTAGATTGCAACAACCCAATCGGATGCCTTGTAAACGGTATTCGGAAAGCCAAGGACATATAATGAACGTTGATGTTGTAAATATAAAGGCATTTATTAT
This sequence comes from Ophioderma brevispina, assembly GCA_023653785.1. Lineage (NCBI taxonomy): Eukaryota > Metazoa > Echinodermata > Ophiuroidea > Amphilepidida > Ophiodermatidae > Ophioderma > Ophioderma brevispina. The sequence goes on from JAMKCH010050867.1 coordinate 48,101, forward strand.
TGGTTGTCACCTCCAACGAGGGTGATTATGCCTTGCACCATTTTTTTGTGGACACCCTGTATCCAATTACCATTCTACGGTCAAAAGTAGTTAATTCGCAGATCTTGTGGTATTGGCGGCCATATTAAATCTCTTAATTAGGTGGTTAATGAATCTTATTTTAATTGGTCACAATGGGTGTTTTGACTGGACAGGCAAGAAAAATTACAACTTTTGAGTAATTAACATATGTGTTTTTAGTGTTTTGGTGGCCATTTTGAATTTTTGCGTTTCTTCGAAAATGCTCAAGGTTTTTCGTCTGACATCCATCGGATTCAGATTCAGCGGGAAAACTGGTCTAGAAACCGTTGAAAAACATTACATATATGGTATAACAATGTCATATGGCCTGTAGCCCTGACTAATAGTAGATTTAAAAAAAAATGAGACCTCATTAAAAGTTTTAGGTTTGTCTATTTACCGTGAAAGGTAAGAGGAATTATTTAACTGGCCACAGGTAAAAACGTTTATGATACTCATACAATATATAGATGTAGCTAGTAAATAAATGTTGACCCAAAATACATTATTTTACATCTATAGATGAATATTCCAATTGAAGTATCGGGATGACAACACCAGCATTTATTTCATTAAACGTTGATATTTGAACATAACTTACCATTGAAACTGAAAAATATCATTCCTTATCACAGCATTGGAGAAATAATGCATTCTTATATCGATGCACACATAACACAACTGAGTTTTAAACGTTTATATTTGAACATAACTTACCATTGACACTGAAAAATATCATTCCTTATCACAGCATTGGAATATCGATGCACACATAACACAACTAAGTTTTATTTGGTCTTCCAAAATGGGCCAATCTTGTATTAAGAGATTAACATCCCGGGCAACAATGGCATAAGTCCTTCAACCATTAACAGACAATTGTATACTAGTAACTCAATGCATTAGTTTCCAGTAAGCCGATTCTGTACAGGAACTTAGTACCATGGTCACAATATGTTTTGTAATGGCAACAAAGGTATAGTCTCTGCATGGCCGGGGATTGAACCCCAAATCAATATCGCCCCTATCGAGATATGCAAGGAGTCTCACGCAATTTGAAATCTACTATTTTGCACAATCTTGCCCTTGTGCATTTTGAGATATGAAAGGGGGAAATAACAAGGGTAAATGTTTCATACAGGGTTAAGAGGTGTATAGATGAGGTGACATCAATGTTTACAAACACAAGTTAGCACCTGGTCTACTGACATGTTAGAGGTGCGAATAATATGCCCATACAGTTACAGCATTCAATAGCTTTATCACGCCTGATTAAGCGCAAATTTTAAAAGCACAAGTTGGGATGACCTTGAACATTTAAAGCCTACTGTCCTAAAAGTGATTTCCTAGATATAGCAAACTATACCTTTTTTAGGGACCAGATGAACATGTCTATACACCTTTTAACACTGTATGAAATATTTAAAAAATTTACCCCTGTTATTTTCCCCCCTTCCATATCTCAAACGCACAAGGGCTACATTGGTCAACTTTTAGTATGTTCATTCGATACCTCTAAAAATGTATTCCAACAGTTTCATTTTCTTTACCTTTTTTGGTCCTAGTTTGACAGGACTATGATTCCGATCTTGCGGTTTTTATGTTATGAGCAACTGCTTGTTTCCCACGGATTTTACAACTAGCATTTCCCAATTCTTAAAATAGATGTTACCACATCTTCATGCATAAACATAACCTTGCACTGTCCAATGGTATTTCACATAAATTACATCATCTGCATTGCATCACCTTACATTTATGACATCAGGGGGGAACTACCTATTTTTTTCAATCTGAGTTTTTTTGCAACAAAGCTTGGAAAACCCCCAGGCTATTTATAGTATTTTGCTCAATCTAGTAAATAGCACCTGCATGATCAGGTTTGCACAAACAACTTGACTCATTTTCTAAATTAGCATGTTGGGGAGTTCCATGTTCTCCTTCCTGACAAACAAAGTACTTTTCCCGAGAGAAATCTTTCCCCAATTAAAATTGAGAAAATAAAATATTTTTCATCACAAAATTGAGGCTAATATAACATATCCATAAGCGTGATTTTGTGATCAAGACTTTGAAATAAAACTTTAAAACCTTAAAAGTGTTAATCAATGTCTCGCAGTGTAAATCATATTTTAATTGCGAATATAACACTAATTTTGAATATGAAGCAACGTTTCCTCTAAATTTTTTTGAATGTGAATGTCTTTACATATTTGTTTTAAAATGGTAAGAAAAGGTCTTGTGTTAATAACACATTCAGCAATCCAAACTTTACCAAAACCAAAGGAAAAGAATATTTTAAAACATCAAAAGCCCAGCATATATAATAATTATTCTGGTATTGTCTAATTCCGTTAATCGCAACCAATATTTGATTACACAACAAGACAAGAAACATTTAGACTATACCTTCCACATTCAGCCCGTAACGCTGTGGACGGGGCTGAACGAGGCAGCCCAAGAACATATCTGCAAAATTTCAAATGAAACCTTTCTTGAATGGAGGATTATCATTTATATTTGATTGTATCATAGGTCCACATGCATGGATAACCACAAAAGTTCTGTCGCAATCTAAACTCTACAAGATATGAAAAAAAGTCAATCACAGCTCTGTTTTGTGCGACCGAATTTTCTAGAGTTTTTCTAATTTTTATCTCAAACATAACATGATTACTAAAGAATATCTTTTATTTGTGGGTGTGATAACCACAAAAGTTCAAAAGTCACATACATGTATATGCAGAAAATGATGTTTTTCTCCTTGAGGAGGGGGACCAAGTCGACCCAAGATAATTTTCTCGGAAACGAACTGTAGGATTCAACACTCCCCAACACTCTGGTAAAGCTCTCTTGCGAGCAAAGACATTTATACTCCATAGCGGCAGTATAATCTGAAAACGGCCTATCACACATCACATTACAGCCCAACAAAATACAATCCATTCTCAATCAGAAAATACACTCATAACATCATACTGGAGAATTACTTGGGGAGTATCTACGGAGGGTATCCGCTGACCCCCCCAGGACTCTACCAAACCAACTTTTTTAGCTTCGTTATATGGTCCTATAACACTTTTGAGATGTTAACAAAATAAATTTCCCGGCACTCTGGCGATATTCAAGATGGCGTCCAAAATGGCCTCCAAATTAGGCAAAATTATAGAAAATTGGGTATTTATATAATATCAAACATGTAATAAATTCATAAAATTAATGTTCGAATATAGCAACCTGGTCATTAGCATTTAAATTCTGGTATTTGAAGTTTTTACATATCTAAAAATCCCAGATGGCGCCCAAAATGGCTGCCAAAATAGGCTAAAAAATAAGGAAATCAGGTATTTATATCAAACAAATAATAAATTCCTAAAATTAATGTTTAGATATAGCTACCTGGTTACTGGCATTTAAATTCTAGTATTTGAAGTTTTTGCCATGTCTAAAAATCCAAGATGGCGCCCAAAATGGCCGCCAAATAGGCAAAATTAAAGAAAATTGGGTATTTAATATCAACAAATGTAACAAATTGGTAAAATTAGTATTTAGGAACAGTTGCCTGGTCATTGTCATTTAAATTCTAGTATATGAATTTTTTGCCATATGTAAAAATCCAAGATGGCGCCCAAAATGGCCACCAAAATAGACAAAATTACAGAAAATTGAGTATTTAATATATCAAACATGTAATAAATTGGTAAAATTAAAATTTAGATTAAGATTGCTTGGTCATTGGCATTTAATTTCTAGTACTTGTTTTGCCATATCTGAAAATCTGAACGTCCAAGCCAACTCCCAAAAAGGCTGCAAAGATAGGTAAATAGCAGAAAATTATACACATGATCTCAAAGTATAGCAAATTGGTAAAATAATACACCTACTCTACCTACCTCTCGTGGCCTATTTCTGCACCAGAATGCCACTGATGAAAGCTCAGGCGGTGGATCAAGGCCCAGGAAGGTATACCTAGGTATTTCTGGTGAATCCCTAAAAGCCTAGCTAACCACCTGCCCTAAGCTAAGCTACATTATAATTTGAAACAAAGAAAAAAAGAGGCTTCTACGCACCCTACTGGTGTCCAGATGTTACCCTTTGACCTGCAGAGAGGGCCACAATAGCCATCTGCCCAACCCTGCCCATACATCTTTCGGGTACACCATTTGGAACATTGTGGGAGTCGATCGTCCGGCAGCATCCAGAATGTCAGACAAGAAAGCCCCAGAAGAGAGCGCCCAAGAAGTGGATTGGGAATGGGTATCATGAAGACATGGGAAGTAGTCATCCGATCTTGACATTTTGCGCAAGCACTTCGGATGACATTGTGATCCAGCGGCTTACGGTGCCATGTACAACAGGTCTAAAGGGCTTCTCTGACGTTATGAATAACTGCTTGATGTCTCCCGATTTTCCCAGTACATGTTTAAGTTACGATTTAAGAGCCCAAGCTCACCAGACACTGACTTCTCAAAG